>CATKHJ010712976.1:0-29258 GCA_949750685.1 Vernicia montana
AAAAAAAATTGAGAGATTAATAGCCCAATTTCATATTTTTCAATTTTAAATGATCAACTTAATTAGTTGTATGTGAATTAATTTGATTGTATATTTTTATGATTATATATTAAGTTTCTTGGAAACCTCCATTACGCGCCATGCGAAGCAAAATAATAATTTTCTATCGATGATTCTTTTCTCTTCTCCAAATGTGAATCGCACAAAGTGGTGAGAAAGAGTCTCTACTAGCTGAGGTTAATAATTAACCATGATCCATTCAATAAATTTTCAGTTAATAATTATTTATCTTCCTTGCATTTTCCTTTCATTAAAAGTTTAAAACAGACTCTTACTACTAAATTAATAAATAAATAAATAATGTAAATAATATCATATATCCATATAATATTATTTATTTGAGAATGGTTTTCCTAGCTAATTGAAAGTTTAAATTAATTAAGCAGATATATAGAAAAGAGGGAAAGGCATATTTTGTTTTTTTAATATTTCTGATGGGGAGTGATGGCTGGGATAATATATCTGACAAATTAGTTTATCTATCTTCCATAAATTTAGATATTTTCTGTTAAAATCAAATGAATTGATAGCTAAAAAATCTGAAAAAAAAAATCCTATTAATTATATGAAATAATTTTTTTTTATATTAAATATATAAATTTATCTCATATTCTAAATTAATTAATAATAAAATATTAATATAATTTTTTTTTATTTCATTTATTTTTATTTTATTGAATTGAGAAATCCATCCAACAAGATTTAGCCATTAATCAAAATAACGGGTGAAAGTGAAACTGTACCATCTTCAAACTTTTTAAATTCCATTTTTAATAATAATAATAATAATATTCATTATTATTATTATTATTATTATTATTATTATTTTTTGCCAAAGAATAATATTCATTATTTTATAGACAAACGCGTCCCACTCCCAGCACCTATTTTAAGACCACATGAAGGCTCCATTTCCCATTTGCTCTTTGAAAAATAAAAACCATAAAAACCTAAATAATCAACACACAAAAAAGCCCTTCGTCTTCTACAATTAAACCCAAACAATGTTAGAAGATCAGAGACAACAACGTCATGGAGGTGCGCCTCATGGAATCATACTAGCAGTTGTAGTGTGCACAGTGGTGTTAGCTCCATTTCTTCTTGGCGACCAAGGTGAGACCATAACTGACGCCATTACTGAGCTTTTAAGCCCAGTAGGTCTTCTTCTTCTTCCAATTATCCTTCTTTTGACCATCCAGTTCCTCTCCTCCGATCGCGGCTCTTTTGTCTCCACTATTTTCTCAACCGGTGAACCTGACACCATTCACCGAGTCAGCGGCTCACCGGTCGGCGTGGCTTTGTTTCTTGTGTTGATCTTGTTCTTGCTTTATAATCGTATGTCTATCTTCGGCGGCGACGATGATTCCGGTGATTAACTGCATGGATCTGAGTTTAGTACTCCACTTCCTTTTTATTTTAAAAAAAAGTCTTAATTTTTCTGTATTCGTATACAGTACAGTAATATAGTGGGGACGTGCTCCGTAGATTTTCTAAATGGTATGGTATTTTTGTATTTTAGCATTTTGGTTTAAGGGTATTATGGTAATCGAAAATAGTGGAACTGCCGCCGTACTAGAGAAGCTTGAAATTTCTGTATATTCTTTGAAGTGACAAAATTGCCCTTGAATTGATGCTAAATATACTTGTATATTTTATTTAGGCTATGTTTGGAATAAATAACTTAGCTTCTAGAATCCATTTCCAAATAAATTCTATTTGGAATTCATTTATCATGTTTGAAAGAATATAAAAGAATTCAATTAAATTTTATTTGATTGTATTTGGAATAAATTTAAAATTAGAAGGAAAAAAAAAAAAAAATTCATATTGTTTTCTAAATTACCCTTATAAAAATTCAAAAAAAAAAAAAATAACGTTATTGGCTTAAAATTTCTTGATAAGAAGAATGTTACGTTGGATTTTTTTTATTTAATAGACTTGTTGGAGATACCTTATTTAGAAAAGTAAAGAGAAAAGAATATGAGAATAGAGGGGAAAAAAAAAAAAAGAGCTGTTGTGAAATGAGGAGAAGGAAGAGAAAAAAAATAAAATTAGATTGTAAGAGTTATTTTTATTTTTTTTTTTTTTTCAAAAGAAATTGTAAGGGTATTTTGATCAATAAAATTTACTTATGTCAATTTGTAAAATTTATATATTTTGATAGAATTTAATTTTAATTATAACTAATTCTATAAAATTGAATTCTTAAAAATCTAATAGGTATTCATCTATTTCAAATATAAAAATTTTAGAATTGCAAATGAATTAAACAAGCTCTTATCTAGAGTATGACGTAGAGAGGATATTATGGTCATTTAGAGAAACTGTAATAACTACTAACCTCAGATCCGGTGGTTGCATGACGGTGGCGCAGTGGCGGCGGCTCTCTCTCTCTCTGAAGAGGAGGAAGAGGAGGAGGAGGAAAGAGCAGGAGCGTCTGTTGTTTTGTTGCACGTGAACACGTGGGATCCCCTAGTTGCGCGTGTAAGAGTCAAAATGAAATATGAAAGTAGTTTAGTTCAGTTGATCGGATTGGGGCAAATAATTTGATCAGAAGCTGACACCATTAATAGCTTTTTTAACGCAACCACTTGCTGACACGCACAAGCAAAACTGCAACACACTGACACCAAACACATGTCATGTGAAATTGGTTTTCCATTTTGAAAGAGAGAGAGAGAGAGAGAGAGAGAGAGATGGCCCTTTTATTTCTGGGTCCTTACCCTTATAGGCCTTTTTGTATTGTCTTAATGGGTTGTGGCTCCTCTTAATGCAACTTTAACCCAACTCGTTGAAATTATTTTTTCGGAAAATAATGTAATTAAAATTTCTATCAAGTAAAATTTAACTTCTAAAATAGATTTTGATGACTCTAATATCAATTTTTTTAATAAAATATTATTCATAACAATAATAATGTCACAGATTTTTGCAACAAAAGCGATATCAGTCGGAACGTGAAGATCAATAACTCTTAGAAACCAAGAAAAAAATTTCATACAAGATATTAGTTTTATCCATTCAGTGAATAATACTCGGCCCTCCTAGGCAAGTAGGCATACATGAAAATTTTAAACAAAGCCATATACAAATCGCATGCTGTACCTATTTATTGGTATCAAAAAAGCTTGTGGCATGAGGATGGTGTTGAAAACCCTTGGTCTAGCATTGCATTGAATTGCATATGGTGCATGGCGGCCATATGTCCCCCTTGATGAAAGCAGCAAATGCCAGGTCATCTCTCTGGAACTCTAAACACACCATCTGGGATATGTAGGCAAATCACAGCTTCCTGCCCCAGGCTCTTTAACAAACTTCCTTACATAAGTCTTCTTATCTCCATCACATTCCTTAAACGGATCAGCTGAGTAGATAAACCTGTATTGCCAAACATATAAACATGACATGCAAATAGTTAAAATTTAAAAACCCTGTAGATACAACATATAACAGTAACCATGGCATATCATGCAGCCCATAAATTAGCCCTGGATTCTTCATTGAATGATTGAGTTTAAGCAGGTAATCATGTATGTGCACAGGAGAATTTAATAGTTGGTTGGTTGGAAAAATTAGCAAAGAAACATTTAAAAGCTAAAAATAAAATGAGAACATCACATAAATTCATGAATCATTCCTAAATTATAAGACTACCAGTTCTCTTGAAGAAGCCAGTTCTTATGTTTGAAGCCAACAGAAACATGGAGCATGCCTGCTCTCCTGAATGTTCACACAACTGCACGCAGATCTTCTCGACAGCATCAAACTCACCCGCATGCATACAGAAATATTTGGTTTTAAGAACAGGTATGTTTTAGCAAGTAATGAGTAGTTTTCCATGCACATGTATAATGATTGGCCAAGCTATTATCACACAACTCATTATGGATGAAACTGAGGATCTCCAACAGAATGTAGAGTTGTATTTATCTGCTATCAGTACAATTTTAATTGAAAGAACAAGATTAGGAATTAATAACCAGTTGAAACAACAGCAAGAGATTTCCATAATCAGGAGTCCTTTGAGAGAGGACAAATCAATAGAAAGAAATAATGGCAAAATTTGGGCAGAACGCCATAATGGTAGGGTCAAAGCTGAACCCTCACCATGCCATTAAATCTTTGATACCATTATATCTTTTGAATTTCACAAATCATTTGCATTAACTTGGGGCATATTTGAAGACAAATAGCTTAGTAGCCCAAATCACAAGTAATCAGGTAAAATCTTACACATCACTACCACATACAGAGCGAAAGTGATCCCAAATGACAGATATGAAATTGTCATTAACACAACTGAGCTTACTACAACATCCTAAATGCAGGTAATAAGAAAGCACTTTAAACAGGGATGCAAATTCATAAAATTTGGTAAGAGTAAAAAATCTGAACAGAAAACAATACCCAAAGAAGAGCTAATTAAGCATAAAATGCAAAGAAAACATCAGCAACAATCTACCAGAAACAAGTCAGATGCATAACACTATAAATGGAACAAACACAAATTAGAATAATTTAAAGTTACAAGGAAATTGTTCAATGAGCTCACCTTCATGCTAGTCCCAGATTTTGTAGTTTATCACAGCTAGGAGTAGGCAGATTCTTGCTCCAGTGACGTCTCTGGATTTCTATGTGACAATGACGCCAAAGCAAATTTCTATAATCCTTAATCACATTGACCTCGATGTTAGCTCGTGCAGGGCTTCCAATAGGAAAATTGTCATCAAAAGCTGCTGATTTAACAAAAAACTCTACACCGTGTTTATCAGTTGTCTTAGGAATATGATAGGTGTAATTCTTATGCAATGAATAATCAGGCTCTGAAAAGGGCAGATACGCAAGCAAAAAAATCAACAAGAAAGGCAATATCTGTATAAGAAGAAGTAGCTTAGCCCCTCCATCATTAAAACCCTCCCTTTGTCGACCACCCATTTCTCTACTCCTGTAAACATGATGTGCCCTGAACATTTCAGTCTGACCAAAAAATGACCTGAATATCTCATCCGGATCAAAATCATCATCATAGAACTCGTGCACATTTCTCCTCCTCCTTGTCCGCCTAACATTGTACTGCTGGTTATACTCAAATTCATCAATCAAACCGGTCTGATCATACTGCCTCCTTGAATTATCATCACTCAAACACTTAAAAGCCTTGCACAATATTTTAAATGCTTCCTCAGATCCTGGTGCCTTGTTCTTATCTGGGTGAACTTTCAAGGAAAGTTTCCTATAAGCCCTCCTGATCTCCTCTACAGAACAAGTCTTTTCCACCCCAAGAATTGCATAATAATCCTTATTCCTCTTAATCTGCCTAATCAATTCCACATGTTCTTCAGTATAACTCCGCTCTCCATTTAAACCCTCATCAATTTTATCAAAACCAGGCCTAATCTTATCATCATCAACAACATTTTTTTCATCAAGAGAAGATGGATTTGACCCAGAAGAATCAAGCTTCTCACAAGCAGCTAAAAGCCCATCAACAAACAAATTATGATTCAAACGTTGAGCGATTTTAATAAATTTCAAAGCTCGCTCTTTATTTCTAGATGCAATCGCTTCTTCAGCAATTCGAACACATCTAAAGGCTTCATCTTTATTACCATCCATATCTTTTCTTTGAAATATACCCACTTCAAAATTTCAATAAACGACCTTCAAAGGAGGGAAAAAATTAAAACTTCCCGAGTAAAATTCACAAACCAAGAGAAATTAATGTCAGAGTACGAAAAATAAGAAATGAACAGATCACACAAGAATTTCAATCTAGTGTGGAAATGGATGGGAGTTGAGAGTTACCTGATACAGTGATTCAAACATTGTGAAAACTGAATATTTACAGAGAGAAGAAAATGGGGTAAGTGAGGAGAAGGAGAAGAAGAAGGAGACTCGAAGCTTACGATTGCGTCTGGATTTGCCATTTATGAGAGTAGGCCAGGCCAGGCCAGGCCGAATGCTCAGGCCTTATCGCAGGGCCTAGCTATCAAGTTTTGTCAAATTATCAAATGAAATTTTGCCACGTCCAATGTTACCTTTTTTTATTTTATTATTATTTTAAATCATAAATTAAACAACTAAATAAATTTTAGTCATGAATTTGTAAATTTCAAATATTTATTTATTTTTAAAACAAAAAGGTTCCGTTTGGTATATTTCTGCACACTTCAATAAATTTTTTTTTTCTAATTTAAATTTTGATTTTTAATTAATAAAGTTTAAATCTTTGACCAAATAATGGGTTTTTTTTTTCTTTTTAAATATGAATCAAATAGGTTTTTTTTTTTCCCCCTAAAAATATTTAACTTAAGTAATTTCTGCTCTATGATATTCCTTAACTGAAGCTATTTTCTGTATTTTACAGAATTATTTCAAAACTAAAAGTTAATTAGGCAGAGAGTAATTTTAGTTTATTTTGCAATAAAAATAACATTTTTGTTCTCACTTCTGAAAAACAATTTTAACAATACAAGTAACTAAACTGCAAATCCTGTGACCAAGAAAGAGCATGAACTAACCAATCAGGCATAGAGTTTTTAGAGAGATTCAAGAAAATGAATGAATTGTGACCAGAATATTGTTAATGAACATGAAATGGTATTATTACCACAAAGAAAGGATACGGTACAATTACTACAAATTGTTACTTGTTATTTATTAGTAGACCTGTATACATAATGTACAACTGAAATCATACAGTCAAGCTAGTTCTGTTCTTACATATACTCGTCTTTCTTTTTTCGGTTCAAGACCAAAACTTTCTGTAAAGAATGGTGTTGCTGTATGGGAAAATAGTTATCTACAGACATCAGTTTTCATCATCAGAATTGAAAGATTGTCTCCTTCTCAAAGATTCCAATACATCTAAGGGTCGATCATTTCGGATACCACTTGCACCCTGGTTTGACTTGAGTTTGGGCACACTTATGGAACTAAGTGGTGGTGTCATTGTTCCCTTGTTCACTTCTTTGAGCACAGACCGAGCTCTGGCGGCAGCAGCTGCATCTGCTATTGCTGAAGCCACTCTTGAATCATTATGCAACTTTTCAGTAGAATCATTTTGAGCTTGTGTTCTGCTTGCAGTCTTAAGAGCACCAGGTGAAAGAAAACTACTGGGGTTTGGCATGGTGGCGACAGCCTCAGCAGCTGTTACTCTGGCCTTGGCTGATTCATACTTCTGCATGTCATAAATAAGCTCTTTCTGGAGTTGCTTATCAGCAACCAATATTTCATCAATCTCATTTTTGTAATCCTTGAGAAGAATCCGGAGACATTCCATGAGGGAACCTATAAGGGGGCTATTCTTGCTCTCCAGTAGCCGTTTAAGTTCTATAAAAATGGGGATGGTGTTTTGGATAAGACCTTTCCTGACTGATTGAGTAATAGCCCTTCCTTTGGCAGCTGCTGCAGCGGCTCCACCATCTCCACCTTCTTCCTCTAAGTCTCCTGCATCAGTCTGTGACCCACGACCAGATGGAATCCGGATCTCTTTACAGGCGAGAATTTGAAAAGCATCCTGCTCCGACAATTTGGTAGGGAATTAATGAAAATGGAAATATGACAAGTCCAAACACCATTTCAATAAGAAATGAAAGCAAAGTATGTCACTAACTTTCTGGTGAATGATGGCAGCAAAGAGATGTGATGTTCTCCAATCTCTTTTACTACCTAGACAAGCACATTAATACACAGGACTACAGTTTATCATTTTCCTAAAGTGCATGGTTAGCAGATGGGCATAGGATCAGTACCTGCAGAACGGATTGCCCTGTGACATCTTCTATGTTGAGCATTCCATCTGATGCAGCTGCAAGAATCTCAGCACACAACTTTGCAAATGTTGCCAAGAGGTGCTCTGGAGCCATTTGTTTCAGCAAAGAAACATAGATGTGCATTCGTTTAGACCGTGAATTTTCATCACTACCCCTGGAAATAGTAATCACCACCTCAGTCACATAAGCTTTTTCATGCAGTAACAAAATTTGAAAGGACTTACCTGATGGAAAAAAGCCGGTTCTCCATTCGTAAATTCTTAGATACAGTATGTCCATTATGAGCATTGCAGTCATTGAGAACATAAATGGCTTCCACAAAACTGTTATAAGCTAGAAGTGGTGCTTTGACTGCACATAAGAAATAAGCATTAAACAAAACCCAAAAAATATCTCACCATTTCTACGTTCAGGTAAATATGATGAGTTTTAAAAACCTAATAACCTTTTAGAATGTTTCCAAAAAGGAAATCAGCAAGTTGTCTTATCTTTTCAGACTCATCAACAAGAGATAAAAGGAAACGAAGGAAGAGAACTCCTCTCCACTTCACATAGTCCCTCTGCAACGTGAGAATAAAATTAATAAGTGAAAAAGGTTCTTTCACTTATGGCCATTCCTTATAGAGGAAGTTTAAGAAAAAAAATAGAGAAACTGAAACCTGCAACAATCTAGAGAGCAATATAAATGTCTGCCTTCTCACAAGTTCACATGGATCACGAAGACATTTGGTGATCTTTGAAATGTAACTGTTGATTTAAAAGAATGGTCAGTTAGAATGCAAGAATATTATCATCAGCACTATACTTTTGGTTTAATAATTGAAGAGACTATGCAAAGGTAGTTCTTTCTCAATTCTTTACAGGCCTCACCAATCAACTAGAGCAGTGTAGCGAACACAAAAGTCAGTCATAGTAACTATAAGATTGTTGCGAAGTGCTGCACAATCACTCTTGTCAAGCTCCTGCAATATCAGGTGCATAAGCATTTAGAAACTTACAGCCTATTTTTAAAAATGAAAAATAAAAAATTCAAGATGAACTGGTGATGCTGAGAAACTTCAGCAGGAAGAAGTGGGTAGGGGTATGAAGTAATTTGTGTTAATGGGAAAGAAAATGATGGTCTAATGGCTCTAATATTGTTCAGCAATCATACAAATTACTATGAACTTTGATCATTCGTTACGATTACAAACTATGAATTCTTTCATAAACCATGAAGTAAGATTGCTGAGAAGGTTAGCAACAACTCTGAATAACTACGTGAAAATAAAAATGGCCAAGCCTTTAGCATGTGTTTCTTACAAGACCCTATTATAATGCTAATGAGATGTTGGTTTAGTGAACAAACCTGCACAAACAAAGGAATATATCTCTTCGCAAGTTTCCCATCTGCTAAGCAGATCTTTCCCATCGTCAACCACGCTTGAATGTACAGAGAAGGGGCTATCTGTTTCAAAGAGACTGTAGGACCTGGCAGTTTACTCAATTTTGGATCAGAATTTCCTGAAGTGATGATTGTGTGAAGTAGAGGAACAATGGTGCTGACATCAGCTGAAGGACAAACAGTAACCAGGGACCCAATAGTGTAAACTGCAGTTAATGCTTCTGACAGCAATTGGCACATAGCAGCTGCTTTCTTGCTCTTTGTGCTTCCACTTCTAGGAGGTGTGAATAAACTATTTCTGTTATTTGCTTCCAGATCCTCTGAAATGTACTTTTCCAAGATTTTAGAAGCTTTAGAGAAAACTTGCTGCACCCATTTCATGACAAGTGCAGAAGCCTCCTCAGGATGCAAAGCCTTCCTTTTGCACAATGTTCTGAGTGCCTTAACATGAGCATTAACCTGCCATCAAATATACCAATTGAAAAATATGAGCATAAATATCAAGCCAGGAGAAAACTCTAGATTCCAACATCTTACACAGGCTCTTTCTGCCACTTGCACTATTAAGCATCATATTTTCAGCCATGGCCAAATTTTCATTGCACTCAGCCTATACTAAGTAAAGAAGTTCACTGAAACCAATCCTGTGTAACTGAGATAATACATGCTAACTATGACATCCAAAGAGAATGTGGAGTTCACTGCATTTCATCAAATTAACCAGATGGAAGCAAATAACATGTTTGAGTTGGTAAAAGGGGTGAAAGGGCAATATTTTCTGTGCTTAGATTAAAGCATGAATTATATCATACACATTCAATTTCAGCTTATCAAACATCTATGTTGCATGGAAACTCTCAGGAGGTTGCGTTTTCGCGTTTCAGAAACGTTTCCTTATTGGAAACTTGTCCGAAACGTTTCGGACACGTTTTCGTAATTTGAAAAAATTGGAAACTCGTTTCCAAGTTGGAAAAAAAAAAAAAAAAAAAAATCAGTTCGCCCAGGTTAACCCCGAAACAAAAATATACACTCCCGATTTCATTTTTCCTTATATATATAATAATTATTATTATTATTATCATTATATATATATATTTATAAATTATTATTATTTTAAGTATATATTTATAAATTATTATATTTTTGTATATATATAAATTAATATTTATAAATATATCTCTATATTTTTTTATATTTACGTGTTTACCTCACGTTTTGTGTCCTATATTTTTTAAAATTACCGTTTCCACGTTTCCGTTTCCTCATTTCCTATTTCCCGTTTCTCATTTCCCGTTTCCGTGCAACCTAGTCAAACATCATACTAAAGGTGAACTTGGGAAACAGTCCAAGTTCAAGAGCAAGAAGGCATTATCATATATGTAAGAAACATTTGAAATACCTCTGTTGAATGCATATTGAACTCTTCAATTCTTTTAAGTAAGTTATGTGCTAAATCTGCAGCAGGTTCAGGCGGCAACTCCACTGAAACATTAGAGATTGTTTGCAGGAGGAAAACACGATCCCCAGCCCATGCAACAGAATTGGATTCTGAGCCCTCTTCATCTGCATGCATATTATCTATGCCAGGTGAACTGTTTAACCCACTAGCTGCTCCAAATTTACCAAGGAGTTGCCAATGATGATGGAGAAACTCCCAGTCAACTGCTTTTGGGAGGTAAGCTGACACCTCTGATAGAAGAAACCAAGCACCAGGTGGGGCTGTCCACTTCTCTATTGGTTTGGAGTGACTCAACCAAAGAGATTCAGATGCTCTTATGATACTCTGTAGTGCATTTGCTAATTTGGGCTTCAATCGTTTCTTCTTACCTAGGTTTGTGCAGATTTTCCTCACCCAAGGCATCACCTCGCCATTGCAGATCTCTTTCAAAAGCACCAATACTCCTTCAGGAAATAACATCTCAATTTCCCTTTCTATACTCTTTGCTTTCACATTTGAATGAGAGAAATTGAATTCACTGTTTAGTGTACCAGCAGTTCCTGCTCTGGAAATACGATCCAGAACCAGTTCCAGGAACAAGTTCTCACATTCTTCTTGAATGCTAGATTCATTATCAGTTATTAACCGTGGAACAGAATGTAGCCACTCAGTTGTCACAATTTCATCTGAAAATGTCCTAAACGCCTACAATCCAATTAAATGATCATACATAGATATTATCAAATGCCATATATAGTAATAAAATCAAGAGACTAGCTAAATCAGGACACATTCGATGAAGCACAATAAACTAACCTCAGAAAGAGCTGAAATTGCAGCTTTACGTATGCTCACAAGTGGATCTGAACAAGCCATTCCCATTATCTTGAGCACAACTCCATCAAAATTACCATCCATGAGAACAGTCAACTTGGTAACTAAAACAAGTGCAGCCCTCCTAACATTTGCCTTCTCATCCATACACCTTTTCCTCAAAAGATCATTTATCTGACCTTCCTCTCTTTCAGTTCTCACTTCTCCCAAACCCAATACTTTCTTCAAAACCACAAAATTCTTATCATTGCTCGACAAGAACCCCACCAACTGAGCCAAATTTGACAATGCACGAGCTCTAATTCCTGCACTCGAGTCCGAGCAACGTTGAATTAAGGCCTCCAAACAATTAAACCCCCATGAGTCCTTCATTCCACAATCCAAATCCACCCCAAATGGATCTTTTAACAGCATCATCAAATTCAAAATCAAATCTACCCCCAAAAGCCTGAGATTAGCTTTTCCATGTGTCATTTTCACCACATATTCCACAAACCCAACTTGATCGCTTAACTCCATAACTCTAACAATATCCGTTATAGCCTCCACCGCCAGCCCTCTAGGCTCAGCCTTCTCCGGTGCCTTTTGTGCCAGATAGCGTGGCAAATTTACGGCAGCTCTTTTAACTCCTTCGTTCTTTTTAGCTATACCCATTATCAAATGCTTCACAAATCCCAGTGCAAAGCTCCTCGCCTGCGATTTAACAGCCAAAATCAACGGCGTTAACGACTTCAACACTTCGGCCGCTGTCTCCCCTTCCTCTCCATGGTCAGATTTCAAGACTTGGCGCAAAATCGTCAAACACAAATCCGCCAATCGATTAAAATTAACCACATTACCGCCCATTTCAATAGCCAAAACTGGAATTTCCACTACAGTATGAACCAAAGACTTTAAACTATCGGGAAATCTATTGAGATGAATCAAATCCAAAACCAAACCCAATTTTTCGAGAACACAAAATAACAATCTCACATCAAAAAACTCGCTCTCTTTCTCTCCACGACCACAATTACCATCTTCATCGCTACCATCACCGTTATTCCTCCTATTATTCTTCGAAGCTCGTCCTTTTCTCTTCTTTTGACGGCCCCTACCGCAGGCGGAGGCGGAGGCGGAGGCAGAGGAAGAGCATTCCCGTAGAGAAGCAGGTGGGCGGGGCTTGAAAGAACGGCGAAGGGAGCGGAGAAGAGAGAGAAAAGACATAGGGGTGAAGAGAGTGAAAACAGGGGAATTAGGAGAAAGGAGGAGAGAGAGGTAAGCTTTAGATGACAAGAGAGAGAGATAAGGGAGGCCAGAGTCCATAGTAGAGGTAAGAGGAGACAATAGAGAGGAAAGGGAGATGGATTTAGAGGAGAGATCAAAGAGGAATTGATCGAGGAGTTGTGGGTCATTGTTGTCTAAGAGGGATTGAAGATCTTCAAGAGTTGAGCGAGAGAGAGGTTGTGGAGGATTTTGGTTACAGTGGGTCTCTTCTAGGTCTGTAATTATTCTTGATATGGTGTCTTCCATGGCGGCCGGTGGTGGAGCTTTTTAGTTGCAGATTGAAGTCAGGTCGCCGGAGACTGTTCAAGTGTGCATCTTCTGTGTCCTGCGAGTCCCCCCTTTTCTCGCTGAAATTTCTTTTTAGATTTTCGAATTTTGGGTTTCCCGCTTTTACAAGTGTTTATAATTTTAATTTTAAGCCACTATTTTTTTTTAATTTTAAATATGTTATTATATGCAATTTGTATAATTAAATATCATAAAAAATATATAATTAGATATGGATAATAAATTTTTTTTCTGTATAATTAAATATGTTCCATTCAATTTTAACCAAATTTGAAAGATTATACATAATTACGATTACATTTGTAAATTAAAACAGAATTGTAAAAGCATTTACAGATGTTTTGAATTAATATTTTAGTCATTAGACCTTATTTTTGTTCTAAAAAATAAAGAAGCTATCCTTCCCTAAAAAAAAATTATCCACAGTTGATAAACTGCTCCTAATTAATAATTTTGAACGACAAAAACAACATCTTGTTTAATACAATTATTCCTTAAAAAAAAAAGTATATTGCTTAATACTAAGTATGTTGATGGAAATAATTATTTTGGAAAACAAAATTTGCATTTTTTTAATTTGAATCATATAAGAAAATTGATCAATAAAAATCAAAAATTTTAGTAGAAGGACAAAATTTTAAACCATTTTAAAAGGAAATAACTTCATATTTTTCAAATAAGGCAAACTCATAAAAAGAATATATATATATAAAAGGAAAAATATAAGCACATCCACATCAGTACAGCGTATATAGAAAAATAGTTTTTTTTTTTTGGTTCTTTTTTTTTGTAACTTCATGGTGTCTTAAATACTGAAAGAAAGTATATTTTCTAATATACTTAAAAGAGAGTTGAAAAAAATATTCAATTGAATTTCAATATCACAACCTAACAATAAAAGGCTCTCTCCTAGAATTTGAAATGTCAGATCTCTTTGGGACAATCTGGGTGAGATCAACAGCAGACATGTAAGCAAATTACCACTTTGATCCTATGAGATTAATCAGATTCATTACATAAAGAAAAGATACTTCATAGTTCTTAAGATCCAAAGATCAAAACTCCAAGCATAAAAGGAACATAGTTCTGCAGTTGCTACTGCATTCCATTATTAAAGTCATGCAATTCAGATAAAATAAAATATTCTACCTGCAAATTTATCTAAATTGAGGTAGAATTCTGTCGGTTTTTCTGCATGAACCATGCAGATTATTCAGCCAGCTGCCACTGGCCAATCCACCATGAGCTTACTCACACTGTTACTTAAAAAGATCCAAAACACGCAAATTTTCACGAGGTTCAGTGTCATTCCCCTCTTGAACATGGTTATGATGAAAATTTGGTGGCTGAGGGTGGCTCTGGAAGAATCCGCTAGAGGAAGATGAATGGTTGATCCTCCCAGTTTGTTCAGGATATCGCACACTGTTCCCTGCTGGAGACCAGCCCTGCAAACTATTTATTGCAATCCTGCCAGCAGACATATTACGCACAGCTGGTGATGGAAAATTTCTAGGTGGCTGCACGCATTGAAAATTGCCATTAATTGAACCATTATTCCCAAACACACCGGAACCGGCTGAAGGTCCAAAAGAACTTCGAGCAACAAACCTATAAAAATGACCAGATAAAGACAACATTAGGATATGTAAGATTTCTATATGGAAAATTCTACAAGAAAGGAGAAAAGATTCTGATTTCAAAACCAGGACGAAGCTTTTGAACAATATTATGAAGTACAGACCTCTGCATAGAGAATTGTAATTTACCTGACTATACCTTTTAATATCAAGGCTGGTGTCAAGAAACACTGGCAATCTTAGCACATGACGACTCTCACTAATTAAATTATTAGACCAACAAATCAAGCAGAGAACTCCTATTTACTCATTACTAAACTTCAGTCACATTTGCTGATATTTTATGACAGGTACATCATATTTATCAGAATTCGTGGCAGTATCAAGAATAAAACTTACCGAGGTTCAATAACATTCTGATGAGCATTGGAATCAAGGTATGGTATCCTGAAAGGATCAATTCTAAAGTTGAGGTTCAATGATGGAACATCTTGAGCTGAGATATGACCAGTAGCCATATGAAGGGTGCAAAAAGAATTGAACATGCAAGAGCAGTTCCTTCCGTAGTCATGAGGGAGAACATGGGAATCAGCAATCTCATTGGGCAGAAGCGAACCATTCATATAACGATTAAAATTAGTACAAGATATGCCAGCAGGCACTATGCCAGTAGACACTAATCGTTGCTCAATTCTCTCCAGATCTGCATCAACAAAAAATTGACTGTCAAGAGTACTCTTTAGGACTAATTACCAAAAAAAATCTTGACCTTAAGAACATTTTTGAAGTGTGGCTAATGCTTTTAATTATAATTGTATCAATTGTCGATTGTAGCCACCTCTAGGGGGTTCCATGCTAAAGGCATTTGCTGTTGCTCACTCACTTGATCCTAGCTGGCTGATTGAGTGGGCAACTTAGCTGACTGGGACAGCATTGTGTTTGTTACTTCAGATAGGAAGGGATATATGCATAAATTATAAAGCTATTAGGGGCAAGGAGGGAATTAATTATCAGGAATCATTTGGCAGAATAATGAAGAAAAATCAAAATTTTAACTCGGCAAGATCTATGATAAACCCAATTCATTTTCCCCTTTGTCAAAAAGCACATGAATCATAATTGATTTGCATCCTAAAAGTCAGCAGTCAGCACTAACCTAACCTATGAGTCTTTCTTTGTTTTCCCTTCAAATCCCCAACCAAATCTCACAATATATACACTAAACTAAGCTTATATTATAGGCCAAAGCCAACTTTACCCCCAAAAATAATTTCATCACAAAAATTTAAATTGAAACTTCAGTTTACACTGGATTTTTTTGTAGTTGCTTAAATCATGGTTGGCTGTGGTTTGCTAATTGGTTGTGGTGGAAAATGGAAGTTCTATTGTTGGCTGTGGTGATAAGATCAGTGGAAGATGGTGGTAATTTTGACAGTAAGAGGGGTGTTGCCAATGACATGGAGTTTAGTTGCAGGACAAGGTGTCAAACAGTAACATTTGGTGCTAGAGGTAGGGAGACAAGTGTTGCCTTGCTGACTAAAATGGCTAAGTTGGTGCTAAATGGAGGTGTTACCATGCTACCTAGTTGGCTAAAGTTTCCAACTCAGCAGGCCACCTGGCATCCACGTTATCAATTACAATGAAATCAATGGGCTGGCTTCAATTGCCACCTACCTGAAGTAAAATGCTACAATAAATTAAAAGAAATGATCATGATTGGAAAAGGAAAAAAAAATGTAAGATGTTCATATTTTTTGGTGATTGCCATATTTTTTACCAAGTTTTCCAGCCAATTTGTTATCACCAGAAGGAAGAAATGATAGGAATAAAATACATAAATTGAGTACATCCAAAACTTACTTTTACGCAACATGATGTAACAGAACCTGCAAAATTCAAAAGGTCAGCAAGTGAGAAAAAGAGCCAGAGTCATTAGAGCAAAATTTATGGGCATTATATCATCCAAAATAGAAGAATGGAATTGTGCTTTAAATTTTACCCAAAAAAGGGTGCAAAATGAGAAAATATCCATACATTCCAAGGTCGATTTCTTTATGTTCCTTATGGAATCAGCTCATCCATTCATGAGAGGTTCCTTGAAAGTTGTATAACGAAGATTAGAAAAAAAAAAGATTCATTTGGCAAAATGAATTCCCTCACCAGCAAATTACAAACAAGAGCATCTGCCACCAGTCATGAAATAAAAAGTGCTTCCAAACCTCATTCGCTTTCAATAGCCCATATCCTAATACGTTCATTATATTTTACATTTCAATCCTGCTCTAAATGAAGTTGTAAAATGCATGTTTCTTGATCATTCCGAAATGTATAATTTTCTATAAAGAAATTATCTCTATGGACTTGTCTACACAGCAGCACAAATAGTAAGAAAGTACTTAAAAAAAAAAAAAAAAAAAAAAGGATGTTTGATTCAATATTCGAGATCCAAATTGAAAATCTATAATATCAATCAGAGATGGAAATAACCCACAGAGTTCAGATACCAGAGATTGAGTTTACTTACACTGAATCAGCAAGAGATGATTGGTTGTCATTTGGCTGCCAAAACGACAATAATAATCAGTGTTAGAAAGATATCTTCAAAAGCCAATTACCAATTATATATGGCAATAATAAGAAGGAAATAATATCGTTGCCCAAGAATGACACCATTAGGCTATTGCAATAGCTGTGGTAACTTCACATTTAAGTCTGTAGCAGCAGAAGCATATTATTCCTAATGGGAATGAACAACATCAACGAATGCAAGTTAAATATTTCCCTAATTTTGTGGAAGGGTGTTAAGTATATTATTGGTCTAACAACAAATCAACATGGCTTGTCGTGCTTGCAAGTGTTCAAAGATTCAAGCACTCTTTTCAAACATGTTTTACCTTTTTTGCATAACTTGATCCCAACACATACAATAAAAAGGATTTCAGTAGGGCATAGACAATATAATGCAAACATATAATCTTCTGAGTATAAAGTACAGTCAATAATAACTTCTACACCATATAATCTTCCCAATTTGGAGTAGGATTGTGAAATGATTGCAAAACACATTAAGAAATCAACTTTTACTTACCAAGTAAAGTAAAAGTAAGCAATTAAGAAGATAATATTAATGATATTGAGGTAAAATTTTATAGTTTTTGAAAGGCATTAAAGAAGTCAACATTGAAGTAAATGACAATATTGATGAACTTTTATGATATGAACCCTATCCTTGTCATGGAGATTGCATTCAAAATGAATCCACTAAGTACTTATACATGTTGTGGGCTAAAACTTCAAACGAGGGAAATATTATATCATCATTCAATTCACAAGAGCAAAAGCAATGGCCTTGTGTAATGTGAACTTTCATACACTTACAATCTAAACAGGATCAGGCTTTAAATAATGAAATCAGAAACAGTAACGAAAAGAGAAATCGTGTCACCAAATTGAATTAAATCGTTCCTAATCAGCCACTGATGCTGTGAATTTTTAAAACCATTAGCAAAATCACTCAAATCTACAATAGACAATAATTTAATAAAATATAAGTTCAAAAAAAGAATTTAATAAAATATGCAACATATTAAGTTAAAAGCCGGAAAAAACATGAGAAATGGTTGTTTCTCACATTTTGCCTACCGTTTCTAGGTGATTCGAGAATCGCTTACAGAGAAACGGAAATAACTTAATGATGGGCTAAAATCCCTACAAAACAGCCCATACATTACAATATGGACGTCATTTAAAACTTTGTATCTAAATATCAATGATGGGAATCACTTATCTCATATTTGATTGGCACACCATCTTTATAATTAAGAAATAACTAGCTCATTTGCCAACATTAAAATGTAGATCTTAATAAGTAAGAAATGTAGCATAAACAAATGAGCATAGGAAATGGACTTGTAATGGCTATAGAAGTGGCACAAATCTACAATAAACAATAATTTTAATAAAATATAAGTTCAAAAAAGAATTTAATAAAATATACAATATATTAAAAACCGGAAAAAACATGAGAAATGACCGTTTCCCACATTTTGTCTACCTTTTTCTAGGAGATTATCGAATCACCTACATAGAAACAAAATAACTTAATAATGGGCTAAAATTCCATTACGAAACAGCCCATAAGTTACGAAATGGACGTTATTTAAAATTTTGAACCTAAATATCAATGATGGAAATCACTTATCTTATATTTTATTGGCACACCAAACAATAATTTAATAAAATATAAGTTCAAAAAAGAATTTAATAAAATATGTAATATATCAAGTTAAAAACCTGAAAGAAAAAAAAAGTGAAAAATGATCGTTTCTCACATTTCGTCTTATGCAATATATTAAGTTAAAAACCGGAAAAAAATGAGAAATAGCCGTTTCCCACATTTTGTCTACCTTTTTCTAGGAGATTGTCAAATCACCTATGGAGAAACTAAATAACTTAATGGTGGGCTAAAATTCCATTACGAAACAGCCCATAAGTTACGAAATGGACGTTATTTAAAATTTTGAACCTAAATATCAATGTTGGAAATCACTTATCTTATATTTTATTGGCACACCAAACAATAATTTAATAAAATATAAGTTCAAAAAAGAATTTAATAAAATATGTAATATATCAAGTTAAAAACCTAAAAAAAAAAATGAAAAATGATCGTTTCTCACATTTCGTCTACCGTTTCTAGTTGATTCGACCTAGGTGATTGTCGAATCACCAATATAGAAATGGAAATAACTTAATGATTGACAAAAATCCCATTACAAAATAGCCCATACATTACAAAATGGACGTCATTTAAAACTTCAAATCTAAACATCAATGATGGGGATCACTTATCTCATATTTGATTGGCACACCATCTTTATAATTAAGAAATAACTAGCTCATTTGCCCACATTAAAATGTAGATCTTAATAAGAAGTGTAGCATAATCAAATGAGCATTGGAAATGGAGTTGTAATGGCTATAAAAGTGACACAAAATCTACAATAAACAATAATTTAATAAAATATAAGTTCAAAAAAGAATTTAATAAAATATGCAATATATTAAGTTAAAAACTGGAAAAAAAAAAAAAAAAGAGAAATGGTTGTTTTTCACATTTCATGTACTGTTTCTAGGAGATTGTCGAATCACCTATAGAAAAACGAAACAACCTAATGATGGGCTTAAGTTCCATTACGAAACGGCCCATGTGCTACGAAATGGACATTATTTAAGACTTCAAATCTAAATATCAATGATGAAAATCGCTTATCTTATATTTTCTTGGCATGCCAAACAATAATTTAATGAAATATAAGTTCAAAAAAGAATTTAATTTAATATGCAATATATTAAGTTAAAACTAGAAAAAAAAAATGAAAAATGGCCGTTTCTCACATTTTGTCTACCGTTTCCAGGTGATTGTCGAATCACCTATAGAGAAACTGAAATAACTTAATGATGGGCTAAAATCCCGTTACGAAACGGCCCATATATGTTATAAAATGGACGCTATTTAAAAATTTGAATCTAAATATCAACGATGGGAATCACTTATCTCATATTTTATTGGCACATTACCTTTATAATTAAGAAATAACTAGCTCATTTGCCCACATTAAAATGTGGATCTTAATGAGTAAGAAGTATAGCATAAACAAATGAGCATCGGAAATGGATTTGTAATGGCTATAGAAGTGACACAAGTAGGGATGACACATGATCATTAAAAATGGTTTGGCCATAAGAATGTTATTGTGTTAGAGTGTGAAGTTTGCAAAGACTCTTGGAAGACCAACTGCATAAGGATTAAGGTAGTGAGAGAGATATCCCATACTGTGATTTCTAAATTGATGTAATAAATATAATAAATGAAAATAAATATTGAGGAACAAAACGTCTTAAGGTAGAACAAAATTTTTTTGGACCATTTTGGTTCCACGGTCATACAAAAACATATTACTATGTGTGAAATATTAAACTTTATTTTTTTACCATGCAAGTAAATATTGAATATAACAAAATCAAATCGAGGCAATTATAGTAGTTAATGGCGCTTGATATAGTTAATAATCAAGTCAATGTAATCACCTAGTTTACTATAATTAAAAATACATTTTGAAAGTACTGAAATATATATCATGTTTATGCAACAAATTGAAAAACAATATGCAAGCAAATGCTCCCTCATTAAGTTGTATGGAAATGCCAGAAAATTAATAATTCTCTAGAAGATCACAAAGGCCCAAAAGGATTTATATAACACATCATGCTTCACTTAATTCTACTTTGACAATGAACATCTAAATGAAATCAAAATTTCTTTTGGCCAAATAGATGTGTTACAAGTGAAAAAGGAAGAAGAATGCCAATGAAATACTTATTCATTGCAAAGAACCTGTAATATTGCAGGCCTTGCTTTTTGCCTGTGCAAGGATCAATTTGGCCCTTCCATTTTCACTGAAGAAAAGACTATCCTTAAGGGCTGCATACTAATGACATTCCAAAGGCAAAGAAAAACCTTTGCAAGACTCTATGTGTGTTTTTCTGGATAGATTAAAAAGAAAAGTAACTTCTGTGTATAAATTGGGAGATGTCTTTTTTGGAGTTAAGGATTTTAGTATATTATTTTAAAATTTTTTCCCTTTTACATATCAAACCTCAACTTTACTGTAAAGTTAGTATCAATTGAAACAATATAACCTAATTAAAATAGTCTAGCAAACACATAAACTTGCACTTAGAATTCCAAAAACATCCATTTGCACACAACAACTCGATGGATTCACAAGGGTTCAACAATGTTAAATGGTCTGTACTCCATTAGTTAAAATGGGAAGTTTCAGACCATTAGAGGACATTTCAAATGTACCCAAAAGTTGTATAATTATTCTAGCAAACCATTGCTACAATTAAAGTCAGTAACCATAAGAAAGTAAAATACAGGTACTTCAAAATTTATAGCTGATTGAACAGGATAATTAATAATATATAAATCATTGATGCCCTTATTTTTACCATTTCAGCAAAGGGATGGACATCCTCCTCATCACTATCATCATCATGTTCTGTGTTTCTTTCAGGACTGTCATTCTCAAAACGCCTCCATACGCCATTTTCAACTCCTCGACAGTTGGGGCATTGCATAGCACCTGATGCATTGAATGCAGAACCAATGCAATCTGAAAAGAAGTACAGATCATTAAATGGGAATAATAAAATTGTGACTGCTGTACAAGAAAGACTGAAGAATGTACAACCACCTAACAACAATATAATGTGTTATTAAAAGATATTTCCGTCAAATGGATCGCCTATATATCACACAAAGATTATATTTAGTAAAGCCATTGCAATTTGCCGCTTAAAAGGGCCAAGGGAAATAATTGACCAACATGGAATGTTCAACATGTTTAACTTTAACCATTGCATATCAAAAGAAGTGTGATATTACATATAACTACTCAAGAGCAGTGATCATGATTTATATCATTCAATCAATCCAATTTTCTTTTATGATTTATATCACTACAAATGAAATTGTTATTTTTTTCTTTTTGGTAAATTTAGCTCCGGATGGGACTTGAACTCGTAAACCAAAGACTCGTTGCTAAAATGAAATTGTTATTGAGGTAAATTATGCTAGTAGTCAAAATTCATAACTAACAGACCACAAAAAGCCGATCGTTCAGCCAAAAGGGAATTAACACTAGAAGTACCAGATTAATTCAACAAACAGCTTGTGTGCAAAAAAAAAAAAAATAGTAACGATAATAAAAACACATAGCAAAAGTATTTTGAAAAAACAAATCATCAAAAATAAAATGAAAATGAATAAAAAAAATTAACAAGTGAAACCTTCACTCTCAAAAATCACAACGGAAATTTCAAAAAAAAAAAAAAAATGAAAACTAAAAAACAATAATAAGAGAGTGGGGGTCTGTGACTGTGACTCACCGAGATGGAACAAGTGAGAGCAGTGAAGCCTGACAACGGTGCGGCTAGAGGTGGCATCGGAAACCGCCTCCATGCAAACGGAGCAAAGGACAGATGATTCATCGGGAGCATTAGCCATGTTAGGTAGCGTTGTGTTCGAAGCTGAAATCGGGATTTTGAGAGCAAAGAAAGGAATTGAATGAAAAGAAAAACAAAGACTAAAAAGAAGAAATAATTGATAATAAAGACAAATTGGCTCATATTCTCTTCGTAAGGAAGGAACAAATGGATTGTGTAAGTCTGCGTTGTCAGTGCAAAGCTCAAAGCTCCAAATAGGGAAGTTACTTGAATGCTCAGAAGCGGTTTTATACCTTTGGGGGATTTGGTGAGATTACGTTGCATGCGCGCGGGTGCGGTCAAGTTCACAGGAGCGGGTGTTAAGGCAATCAAATTTTGACACGTTAGAAGAAAATTTCATATTTTACACTCATTTTTTTTTTATTTTTGGTAAATAAATCCATATGATGGTATACTGGATTTCTTCCCATAATGAGAATTTTATTTTTAATTTTTTTTTGTTACTATTTGATTTCAACTGCAAGTTGGAATTTAAACATGTACATTGAAAACAATTTTTTTTTTTTAATACTGAAAGGAAAATTACACATAATTCCTTAATTTGTTTATTTTTAAATTAGTCATCATTGAAAAGGAAATTGCACGTAATTCCCTAATTTGTGTACTTATATATTTGTCATTAGATTTGTAATTTAGGTTTATATTAGCCACAAAACATGTAACATAATGGTTAAAAGTGAGATAATAATAATTGTAGTGAATGGTTATGATTTTAGCCAGTGTTATGGTTAAAAATATTTTATAATGATACCGATGATGGTGAAAATAATAGCCATAATGGCAATGAAAATATTATTGATGAAGATACAATGGTTATCAATTAGCAATTGAACCTTTTTGAAGGCGTGCATTTGCCTGTATAAACTGTTCTTACAACAATGAATTAATGAAAATTTCCCCATCAAGTAAAGCTGTGAAAACATATTCAGAAATGCCTTAAAATTAATACAGCTTACATATAATTACAATAAGAATGCTTAATAATAAGAGAAAATGTTGCTCTGTACCAGTGGAGGAAGGATAAGCAAAAGCATGCCCTTTTGATGGAGGCAAAACAGATTGTAATTTCTTTATCATTTGATCGAGCTCCCTCAACTTGTCTACGTTGTTAGATGTCTGTAAAGCCCTTTCCAACATCCCATATACTGCTTCATTAATGCGCATTCCTCTCTCCAAAAATTGTTTTGAGCATTCAAAAGCTTCTTGCAACCTCCCCCTTGAACACAATCCTGTTACCAATAGATCCAATGCATGACCATGAGGACAATATCCCTTCTCCAACAGGTATTGCCAAAAACGCATACCCAAATCAAGCCGACTATTCACACAGAAGAATTTCATCAACATAACAACAGTCCGTGTTTTTGGGATAAAATTGTTGTCAACCATCTTGCGATAAAGCTCACAAACAACCTCAGTGTCATTCTGCTTCATCAATCCTAAGAAAATTGTATGATAGGTCATGTTATCATGCCCAATACACTTCTCTTCCATCTCATCCATCAACCTGATGGCAGATTTCATTTCTCTACATTCGATGAGTGAACTAATCAAAGCATTATAAGCTCTAGTATCAGGCTGCAAGTTTCTCTTGCAAATTTCATCAAATAACCGCCTGGCCTTGAGTACGTTTCGAGCAGCCCCTGCTCCATGAATCAAAGTAGCGATTGTTTCCAATGTAGGTATGCAATTAGCCCGTTCCATTTCATCAAAAATTCTCAAACCATCTACAAAATAACCTTTTTTACAGTAAGCATCAATCCGAATATTATAGGTTAAAGCAATTGGCTTGAAGCCTCTTCGAACAGTCTCATGGTAAAACAGTTCCATTGCCGTAATATCCCCTGATTCCTTAAATCCCAATAGTAGGATATTCATGGTCTTGATATTAGGATTAAATCGGTCATGCATCTTGTGAAAAACTGAACGTGCCTCTTTCACCTTCCTTTGAGTGCAAAATGCTTGAAGGAGCACATTGAACTCTTCAGTACCAAATGTCTTCTCAACAAAAACCATTTTCTTCATCTTTTCAAATGCTTCAAGAGTATCTTCCTAGGATTTAAACTTGGCAATTTTGGACAGCATGATGCTCATTGACTTAAGGGTAAGCAAGGAAGGGTGTGCATTTCCAATTTCCACCATTAATTCCCAAGCTTTCTCAAAATAGCGCATCCGTGCAAGGGTGTGGAGAGTCATTTCAAAGGCAACTGAACTTGGAATAAAATGGGAATGATTTAGGGAAACTTTGAAGAACTCCAAGGCTTTGAGGCCATTGGAATGAGCTGCGAAGAGACGGCCAAGAACATTCTCAACAAGGGCAGTAGAAGTGGTTGTTGGTGGGAGATGCTTCAAAAGGGTGGGGTGTAAAGGTTCATCAGGAAATCGATTATCATTGATGATTTTGATAATTCTTTCAACTTCAGACAGGCTAGATGATGATTTACAAGCAAAAAGGAGAAAAAATAAAGGTCTCTTGTAAGGGATTTGAAAAAGTTGATTACTTCTACTTAATGTCAATAAAGACAGCATCATCCCTCTCCTCTCTTTTGAAATTAAGATTGCAGCTAGTCTTCCATTTCAGGCCGCAATACCTATTTGATTGTCCAAATCAAAATAATTTCAAGTTATTTTCCAACTCGTTTGAGAAAAAAAAATTTCAATTAATAATGAGCAAATCAAAGTTAACATAAAAATCAAGACTTCGAAATAAACTAAAAAAACCCAAATCAATTAATAATAAAACGAGAGAATCACAAGTAAGATTGATATTTCGATGTTAAAGTGGGCTCGCAGTACAGAGAAAATTCTACAAGAAATTGTAAGACAAGGATAAATGGTGGATACATTTAAACAAAATGCCATAGAAAAACAAAGAGAGCACGCTAGAAATGGGTATTGAGAAAAAAGGAAGAATGGAAAATAACATTTTCAAACACAGAAAACTATAAAGTGCATCCAAAACTAATAATAAAAAAACAAACTTTAGTATGAAAATAAGGCGATTCTAAGGATCCAAACTCAAAATCTGTAAATTCAGCATCTTAATTGGTTAAGAGATAGAAGAAAAAGATGCCTTGACAAGTCTAAAAAATTACATCTTTTTTTACATAAAAATTCATTTGAATATCACCTGTTCTATGAGTCAAAAAATGTTCAATATTACTAATGGCTTGTCTCTTTAACCACACAAAATATAAGAGAATAATTCCATTCACAATTCTTAGAAAAAGCTTCTGATGCAAAAAACAAAAAAAATCCTTTTTTTATTGGATTGTTCTTTCTTGATTTCACTTGACAAAATAATTAGCTTTATGTTACTTTTTTTTTTTTTTTTTTTTGCAACAAGCTTTATGTTACCTTAGTACACATATAAAATATATGCTATATATTTTGTGATTCTAACATACCTGGAATCAAATTTTGCTGGTATTGAGGTTGCAGAGATGGGCAGCCATTAAAGTAATTTACTTAACGCCAGCTCAACACTCAACAGCTCTCTTATAAGCTGGCACAAGGGATGAAAATGATAAAGAGGGAGAGCAACGGAAGAAGGTAGGTGCTAGTGAGTGATGTTCATAGAACATACCGGCGGCGTAGCGCTGCCGTTAGGAACACCGTAGTTGATCGAGGAAAGAATTGGTCTAGGACGATAGTGAGGTGTTGCCGTATTGGAAATTGGGGAGAATGTGGACGCAGACTTAACCCCATGCTTATGGGCCTTTGAATTTGGCCTGACAAGTCCTTGAAACGACTGCGTTTCTCATGGACAAAAGCAATCTCAAATCCTCCAGGATGCATATAGAATAATTATTCTTTATTTATATATAAATTTTCATAAATTTAATTTTTTTTAACAATAAATTATTACACAATATTACAATTTCAACCCAAACTTAACATTGTTTTATGAACTAATTGAAGTGAAAATTAAAATTTGGATATCACTGAACCGGATAAAAACCGTTCAAAATCGATAAACCCGGAAAAAAAAAAAAATATATATATATATATATATATATATATATATATATATATATATATAAAGCCCGGTTTTATTAAATAAAAAGCGTTTCGATGTTAAATAAACAAAAAAGAGTGAGAAGATTTTAAAAAAAATGGAAGATCAAAAAAAATAAAAAAATATAAGGTACATTAAAAGAAAATAATTTGAAAGTATTTAAAAAAAAAAAAAAAGGTAAAGCTGGTAAAAATCTGAAATCTTGAATCGAGGTGGAAGAACAAGCAATTTGTGACTTGGTTTGGTAATTTTGAGTTGGTGATGGTGATTGGTTTTTTTCGAGGACAAAGTGCCGATATCGGCTGAGTCAAATATTTCAGGATTTTATTTGTTTAGCTATTAAAAATTTAAAAATAACAAATAAAAATACAATGTAATATAGAGTGAGTATTAATCGATAAAAATAAATTAATTAAATAGGATTAATATAATTCGATTAAATCGATTTAGTTAAATAAAATAATCAATTCGATTCGATTAATGAATATAAAAATTTTAGTTTTCGATTTTCAGTTCGGTTAAGAAGTTTTATTTATCAAATTAGCCGAATCGTTCAATTTATTTTTTTATAAATAAATTATAAATTTCAATGTGTCAATTAGTATATATTTATATTTTTTATTTCTTTTATAAATTTATTATTTAATTGATATACATTTAATTTGTATACTTAAATTTATGAAATAATGGCATTATTTCATGCTATGATTTACTTATTTTTTCATTTTCTTATATAAATAAATCATAAAATTCTAATGTTATAAATAATAAATACTCATAACATACTTAAAGTGAAAGTGAAAGATATTTTATAATATTATTTTTTTTAATTGAAAAAACATAATATAATCGATTTCACTGAAATTTAATATTTCTATTTGGTTGATTTTATTTGATGATTATTTCAATTTCATCGAACTCACCGATTGTCCAACCTTATTCTAGAATGACACCAAATTGGGCCGGAGGACTGGTAACTGGTCAATAAATTGATTTAATTTCCAATTCGGTGATAAAAACATTTTTAAGGATAAAATTATTTTTAAGGCTATGTTTGGTTCATGAAATTGTCTATAAATATAATAGCTATTATGTAATGATTAGTTATTCCTTACTTTAGTTCAAATTTTAGACAAATAATACTAATTCCATAAAATAAGAATTTCATAATTTTTATGGAATACATATTCCACAAAAAATTAAAGAATTTATATTTTTTAGACTATAGAATAAAGTATTTTCATTTTTACCCTTACAAAAATGTTGGCAAGTTCAAACTCACCACTATTACCTCTCTTTTTTTTTTCAGATTTTTTTTAATATGTATATATATATATTACTGTTTATTTTAAAATTTTAACTCTCTTGATCAATTTTTTGCAAAAAAAAAAAAAAAATTGAGTAAATAGAACAAGAAACTAATTTAGGTAATTAATTTAAAAAATATTTTTTATTTTTTTTAATTTTAAGTCAAATAAATATTTTATTTATTATGCATTTAAATTATTTTTTAAATAAAATTTGATAAAATTATATTTAATTTTAATATTAATAATGAAATTAATTTATAAGGATATTATAGTCATTTATGTGGAAGATAATAATTATTCTATACTATGAACCAAATTGTAGAATTGGATTAATTATTGGGGTTTGTACATAAATACCCCAAAAAAATTAAAATATTCTCATATATGTATTTTTTTTTTAAATACACTTATTAAATTTTATATTTTAAAAATACTTCATTTTTAAAAGTATCTCATAAGTATATTATAAGTATATCAAAAGTATATTAAAAGTATGTCATAAGTATATATATATATATATATATTTTTTTTTTTTTTTTTTTTTGAAATCCTAAAAAACAAAAGGGTATTTTTGAAAAAAAAAATTAAAAAAAATGTATTTGGTGTAATTTACTCTTAATTATTATATTCTTAGCCTATTTTATTCTTTAAAAATAATTATTTTATTTATTATGTATTTTATTCTGCCAACCAAACATATTCTAAATCTTAAGTTGATGAGCCCATGGCCCAAGTGTGTGGCGTGAAAGGTTTGTAAGGGAGCATTTTAATTGTATTTTGTAAATGCTTAAATAGAATATAATCTCGATAAATTAATAATTTTAATTAAATAATATTTTTAATTGGCCTCAATTTAAAATTAATGTAATAAATTATTAATTTACTAAATTTATAAGATAATACATTTAAAAAAATACATAATGTTGTAAATCGGCTTATTAGCTCAGTATATCAAAGACAATAATAAGAGATATAAAATAATAAAGTAAAGAGAGAGAGATAAAATATGTAGAGAGTAAAAGGAGCTCCAAACTCATATTATTAGATTAACTATAGTTTTCCTTATATAGAGGAATAGCTAGGGTTTAGTGTATACAACATTACTGAAATAACCCTATACTATAATCTCTCTAAAATATATACTCAAGGATATTTAAGTAATATCCACATATAATAATTATTTATAACACTCCCCCTTGGATATTACTTGCGCCATGAATATGCCTCATTAAAAA
>CATKHJ010713016.1:0-10287 GCA_949750685.1 Vernicia montana
TTGAACTCTTCCACATTCTTCTCTAGATAGGGCACTAAGAAAAATTGCCATGGCTTTTTTGTTCTTACCATTTTCTCTTCTATGAGCCTCTACCCACTCTTTTCTTGGAATCATCTCTTTTATGCCTTCAATCACATTTGATGGAGGCTTCCACTCTTCAAGCACACTATCCCATAGATCTACAAGATCACTATCAAGATAGACCTCCATTCTATGCTTCCAATAAGTATAGTAGGTGCCATCAAAGTGTGGTTTGAGATGATTAATCTCTTCATTATCCATTTAGATCTTTTCTCAAGCTTTGAAGCTTATAGAAATGAAACCTTTGCTCTGATACCACTTGTTGCTTAATGTGCACTAAGAAGGGGGGTTCAATTGGTGGGTAATTAAAAAATTAATTGAAGAAGGAAGAAGGAAAAGAATGAACACAAGGATTTATAGTGGTTCGGATTATAACCAATATTATATCCACTCCCCAATTACCAATTAGGTATTTCACTATCAATGGAGTTTTAACAAATTAACTCCTAACTTAGTGTTTAAGCTCACGCCAAACTTTACAAGTGTTTTCAATAGGCTCACACTAAAAACCTCACAAGTGTTTTCACTAAGGTCAACACTCAAACCCAATAAGAGTTTTCACTTAGGCTCACTCCCAAACCTAGATAGTGTTTAATGGCTAACATTAAACCCTTTGAGCAATGAATGCTCTTACAATAAAAACATAAGATGTTGAATGAAGAATTAAAAGCTTAAGAAATAAAATTGCAAGAGTTTGGTTGTTAGAGAAGTAGTTGGTGTTTATTGAAGTCCTTTTGAGGGGGTATTTATAGTTTCTCATCACCAAAGAGCTATTACAAAAGGCTTCAACCAAATCTTGCTCCAACAACTAGAAAATCTATATTAATTGTTCTGTCAGACAAGAATCGCGGTCGCTATGACTCTTTCGCAGTCACTACATGGATATTATGGTCGCTATATTCATATGTGTCCAACAGCTAGTGACACGTGGTAAATTTTTGTTCGCTGATCATGTTACCGTTGCAGTTCTTCTCAACTTTATGAATGTCGTGGGCGTAACAAGGAAGTCGCGGGCGCGATCAAGCTTTGGCGGTCCGAGTTGCTATCACGACACTGACCGAGAACCTCTCTGGATGAAATTTGCATTTTAGGCTTGAACGATATCGCAGTCATGACATGTTGTATTGCGGTTGTGACAAGGTCATTACGGGCGCTATCTTCTTGTTGTAGGAGCGAATTAGGAGTCTAGCAGAACACTTAGAGAATTTTCTAAGTTCTTGAATCCCAAACTTTTCTAAGGCATTTTATCTGTCAAATTACACTTAAATGAAACATTAGAACTATTCAATTTTATTGTCAAGATCAAATAGAGATTGACTAAATTGAGAACTCAATTTAGGTCAACATATTACTTATTAAACAATAAAACTTAGGATCCTAATGTTTCAACTTTCAACTTCCAAAATTACAATTACAATTTCCAAATATAAAAATTACAGCACCATCATCAACATTAAATTATTTAAGAGCAAACAATAGCATCAATAAATTATCAAGGAAATTGTTCAAGATTAACACAAATTTTAACTTTGCAATTTGCAAATGCAGACTTGCAGTAGAAGGAATAGCTTGTTGCACTTTTGTATTGGCTAATTGGCAGTGGCACATTCACAATTAGATTGCATGAAAGGAATTACACATTCACATTCATATTAACAATGGAAAATTGCAACCTCACAGCCTCATATTCACAGGATACAACACAAAAGCATACCAGTCACACCTCAATCAACCACTCACAACTCATAAGTCACAAGCACCCACTGAAGACTCACTAAAATAATGGGTAGAATCATAGACAATAACAATATCAGGGAAGCACTAGCAGAGTAACAATCGACCAAAATCAGATGTTCTGCATATTAAAAGTAGAAATATAGAACCAATCAAAACTATGCCAATTGTCAGTCCAAGTTTAAGAAAGTTAACAAACACAAACTAATTACTATTTAATGAAAGATTTCAATTAATTAAATTAGCCACTATTAATAGAATCTTCTAATTAAGCATTCTTGTTTACTTACACACTTATTGCACTAAAGAAATCTAGTTGTTTGCACTATGAACAGATGTAAAGAAAAGAGCTATAAATTCATAAATCAACAGTATTCAGGTCAAGATAAATTAATTAAAACTAATATAATGATGATCACAACAAAGCTGAATTGAATTTTCAATAGATAAGTTAAGCAATGCTAAATAAGTTGATTTTATGAAAAGGTATAGCTAATTGCACAATCAATAGGAAGATTAATTGCAGATTAAGCACTAATAACAATCAATCATGAACCAATCTTCTTGTAAATTACTAAATTAATAAATAATAATTTGTATTGAACTATCAAATAGTCAACAAACTACACAAAATTGTAGGTCATGTGGAATCAATCAATTAATATATAACAACAAATATAAAATGGAAAGTTTATTTAATTTCTTTATTTGAGAATAAAAGTTACCTTAACAATCCACTAATGTTTTTGGAACCACATTCTCAATTATTTCCAGCTCTTGTAATGCACCTGCAATTTAAAGAATACAAATTAACTTGTGTAATGAGAAAAATATAAAGATAAAATATAATGCATCAGTAGTTAGAAATAAAAGATACCATTATCAAAGTTCTCAAGTTCTGCCAGAGTTTCTTCAAGCTGAATAGGATGAGAACTGATTCTTAACCAATCTTGGCAGCAAATCAGTATTTCAACAGTTATAGGAGTTCTAATGTCCTTCCACTAGTACTGAAGGCAAATTCACTTTCCACTATTGAACATTGTATGGCCAGCACATCCTTTATAACCTTAGCCAATACAGGGAATCTCACTGCATTAACTTTCCACCATGCTAGCAGATTGAAGTCAAGCACAAATTTCTCTTCACTTTCATCCAAATATTTATCTAACTCAAATTGAGAAGCCATATTACTCTCTCTCTCTCTCTCTCTCTCTCTCTCTCTCTCTCTCTCTCTCTCTCTTGCAAGGAAATATTCATCTATTTCTTCTTCTGCTCCTTCAACTTCAATCTGAGTTGAAGATAATGTTGTGCTTATGTATTAGCTAGATCCAGTTTGCTCATTTCTTAATTTGTACTCCTCCATCATATCATTAAGAGCACTTTTTACTCTATAAATCAAAATTTATGCCTCATTCTCACCATAATAACCAATTTACTTAACCTTTAGGTAATCCAATTTATACCTAGGATCTAGCACCACTGCTACAAAGAGCAACACATTCATTTTATCAAGACTACCCTAGTATTTGTCAAATTTTGCTCTCATGTATTTGCCCATAATAGAAAAGGCAGAATCATTAAAGCTCTTACACAACTGTAACTCTCTCAGAATTTTAATAATTTCAAGAAAATACAAGATGAAGGTAGAGTATAAAGAACTATAAATTTTACAAGTGACGTCATAAAAATTTTTGAGAAACCTAGTAATTCTTTTTGCATTTTCCCAGTCTGCCTCATTAGGCACCTCTTCCCCAAAATCCACAATAAACTTAAGATCTAAATCCTCCATCTTATCAAATGTAGTTTGATACCCCAAGGTAGTTTCCAACATGTGATAGGTGGAATTCCACCTAGTTGGACAATCTAATACCAAAGAAGCTTTACTTGTGATTTTAGTTTGCTCGCAACACTTCTTAAATAGGTCTCCTCTATGGGGGTTACTCCTAATGTATTTAATTACATCTCTAATCCTCCCAATGGCTTTTCCAACAAACTCGAGCCTATCCTTCACAATCAATTGAAGAATGTGTGCACAACACCTCATATGGAATGCTTCCCCTCCCAATACAAATGCATCTTTTTTAACTAGCTTTTTTTTTTAAACTATTGGACAATAGTGTCATTTGAGGATGCATTATTAACAGTAATGCACATGACCTTGCTTATCCCCCACTCTTCCATGCAAAAATCAATTGCATTTTTTGTGTTCACTCCTTATGACTCTTAATAACATAGACATTAAGTATCTTTTTGTGCAAATTCCATTCATTGTTAATGAAATGTGTAGTCAAGCACAAATATGATAAGTTTTGAATACTAGTCCATGTGTTTGTTGTTAAAGAAACTCTTTGACAATGATTGAAAATGAATGATTTCAATTTTTTTTTTCATGAACAAACATTTTGAAACAATCTCTAACAACTGTAAACCTAGAAGGAATTTCAAATTATAGACAAATAGTTTCCACAAATTCTTTAAAACCCTTTCTCTATATAAATTTAAATGGTAATTCTGATAGCAGTATATGCCCTATAAGCCATATACTTGTTATGTAGTCATAGATAATAATTCCCAATGACATCATAAATATATTCTTTATATGAAAGGGTTTCTTATTATTGAATGTAGTCCTTTAGTATTATGTAAGAGGATCTATTCTCAAGTTTTGAGAATATGAATGACAGATCCCTTTTGTACAAATACTTTAAAGTGTTAATGGTCATAGGATTAATGACTGGGCATCATTAATTCCGGAAGACCATCACCTATGTTTATTTTCTATGATTAGTATATGACACTTATTATTATAGAGACAGTGAGTCTCATGCTTCTTGACATGTGATGTCAATACAAACATATGGATATTCATATGATGAATAGTCAAACTGTGATGTAAGATGATGATCACATGGAGTTTTATTGCTTGTCAATGATTCATCATAGAGGTCATAATAGTGCATATAGTCCTTTGACTTGAGGGACATTGTATCTCATGCATAGATGGTTAGAATTTATTATTGCTTACATAGACGTGCTATTCATATACGAATATATGGCATGTGATGGTTCAAGTTAGTTATATACGGAGATAAATAATCGCCAAGATAGAATTCATTACAATGAGTAAATGAGGTTAAGATCTTATGCTATCTGATTATTCTTGATACTAAAGTTCTTGGTCAAGACAGAGAGATTCACTAGAAAGAGTTTCTAGTAGGAATCTAATCATATCAAGAATTAAAGTCGAGATAAGGACATATGATCAAGGAACATTATGGTTTGACATAAACCATTACCCTAACCAAGATTGGGATCTTTAATGAAGGGATTCTAGTGCATAATGATTTATGATCGATGGTCCATGGAATGTAAGTAATTAACTATAAACATTTATTTCTAATTAGGTAGTCGTGATATGAAATGCTAGGCATTACTCACGACTTATGGGAACTAAGCGTGGAATGGGAATTCCACAATTAGTAGGGAGAAAGTGTTTTCTCGCTCCCATTGCTAATTAGACATGAACCTAGAAAGTCACATACGCAAGGACTTAAACTGATTGAGTTATATAAATGATTATCATAATTAATTGATTAAAGTGTTTAATTAATTAATTAATGATATTAGGATTTTACTTGTAATTAAATTTACAATGACTATAACATGTCCTGAAGTTTAATCCAAATGAGGTTTAAATTAATTAAGTTTTAATTTATGTGAGACATAAATGGGAAGGATTTAATTGAAAGAGTTTTGGACTTAATTGCAAATAAAGGCAAAATTGAGTATTACATGAGTATTAATTGAGTATTAATTGAGTATTACATAAAGCTTATAAGGACTAAAGTGCAATTTGCAAATTATGGAAGATATTTAAGAAAAGAAATACACAAGGCTAAGGAATGAGAAAATAAATAGCCAAAAAATGGAGTGAAAGAGAGAAAGAAAAGAAAGAAAGGAAGAAGAAGAAGAAGAAAGAGTTTCTTCTTCAATCTTCAAGTATTGATCTTCTTCTTTGTCTTCTCCATATTATTTCTTTTAGTTTATCTTCTTCTTGCTATATCAATCTAGAGAGAAGCTAGAGAGAGAAAGTGAAGAAGAAAGTGTTTCATCTTCATTTTTAATCCTTAACTTTTTCTATATGATTCTTTAGAGAAAGAATTTGATTTGCAAGTATCAAGTTCCTTTTCGTATTAATTTGTAATTGAATTCTTTGTGAAAGAATTAATTATAAATTTTCTTTATTTGCTTTTGCAATTGAAAGAGACCAAAACACCCATTAACCTAAAAGTTTCCAAAGGGAAAAAGGAGTAGAAATCTTTGATTCAATTTTGGGCCACCAAGAAAGGAATCAAAGATATCTCAAGTACAAGAGGAAGAGCTTGATCGGTTGAGTTCGTGTGGACAGACTAGAGGCTTCACATTTGAGGAGCTACGGTTAAAGAATTTGAAAGTAGTTTCTACACTACAAGAAGTAATTCGATTACCTATCTTATTCTTCATCATGCTTGTGTGTTTTGCATATAAATTTAGTTGATTGCTTAAGTGGAATTCATGGGCCAAACCACCGACGGTTTGAATTTTTGAAAAGTTCAGAAATTTGAATTGTCCACGCTTCCGCCCTCCTATATGATAGGAATGCATCTGAGGTACGACCTCTTCGATTGGATTTTGCCTAACAAATTCATCTTTAATTACCATTCTAACTAAGGCATTCCTATTGGCTTGCTGGTCAAATGTCCAGCAAGCCAATTGCTTATCCTTATAAGGCCTCTTTTGAAAAGTCAAAGTACTTTGACTTTTATCTTTCCCAATTCTATGCTTCTCCATCAAAGTATTTTTATCTGGAAACTTTTTACAAGTTTCCCTAAAGTGTTTCCAAAGGTCATAAGTGTCTTGGTTACATTTCCCTTGATAGTCCCTACAACACCACACATACTCTGCCCTCCTAGTTTCATTACCCTCATTATCATACAACTTCTCATAGTGTAACCAAACCCCAAACTGAGTCCTCTTATTACTATATGTATGAGTAGCAAAGTCAAGAATATTACCTTCTGTTTTCACACAAGAATATATATTCATTTGATTTACATCAACGGACCCACTAACTTCAAGTACAAGTAAAAGAAGAGGAAGATTAGTTGGAGATCAAATAGAATATCTTGTGTTAGTTGACACTATACTTGTTCATAGGTTGGGCTTGGGCGGATTCGGGCCAGGCTAAATCGAGCTTGCAATTTTTTACTCTAGCCCAAGTTCGGCCCGGCCCGAGATTAATTTTATTTTAGGATGTCCAAGCCCGAGCCCATCCTCTTTAAGGAAGCCCGTTAAATCCGGCCCGACTTATATATATATATATTTTAAAAATTCAGTTTTTCACTTTTCTAAATAGCTTAAAAACTAACATATTTTTTCAAATTAGCTTAAAAACTAACAAATTTTAGCCTAAACAAATAAAATTATAATAATGTATATATATAATATATAGAAATAATGACATAAGAAATGGTGTTGTTTGGTGGTAAAAGCATTCCTCAACTTATTTGATACAGGTTCGAACCGCCACACCTTCAAAAAAATATTTTATTATATATATTATAAAGGTCGAGTCAAGCCCAAACTTCATAATATATAACTAGGCCCGCTCGCTAAAATATCGGGCTTTAACTGGGCTCGGGCTGGGCTGGACTTACATGACATATTCCTTGTCCAGGCCTTATAATTTTAGGACGAGTAGGGCGGGTATCCGAGCCCATGAACAGGTCTAGTTGACACTAGCAGTGGCACCATAAGCAATGAGGGTTTGGCTCTTACTGTTGCCTTTCCTCCACTACCCCCATCTACCCTAGCTTGCTTCATCATTTCTTATTAAAACAAACAAAAGTACAAATCAACTAATCATACATCATATAGGCAAATCATTATAGTAAAAAGAATATGACTGACAGTCCAAAATAATTCATTACATTTAAGTAAAAATTCAATACAATTAACTTGTGATAGCTAATAGCGTAAGTTACAAAGTAAAAAAAATCAATTTCAAATACATTGAAAGGTAAATACTTTAATACTCAACAAGAGTAGCACAATTAGTATGACCATGACAGTGACTGCCTTGTGCTTTTTGTCGCTTCATTATCATACCAATCAATTCAATTTGTTGTCCCATGAATATTTTGATGATACTAAAACTTTATTTAATTAAGTTTAATTTATATGGAATTTATGTGATGCAAATATTTGTTTGAAATTGAATTATCTTTATGATGTCCAAAACTTATTAAATTATATTTAAAGTGTTTAATATTAATCACACATTTAACAAAACTGGTTGGAAAGCATTTTTGTATGTTTTGATTCAGTTTCAGGCATGAATGAACATTCATTTTAGTGAATGTTTGTTCATATGTATGGAAAATTCAGCAAAGTCAAACAGAGAAGAAACTAACAAGCATTCACAAGAGTGAATGAATGTTCATGGCATGAACAGACGTTCATCATGAAATGAACGCTCGTCCATCACTAAAGAACTATTCACACAGAGAAGAAACTAACGAGCATTTAGACAGATGAACCAATGTTCAAGACATGAATGCTCATTCATCAACAGTGAACGAACGTTCATCACTGGTAGAATTCAAAAAAAAATAGCGGTTGGAACTTGTTTGGATCAGTTTTCAAAGCACAAAAATCACACTTTTGAGCAATACTTGAAGACATATAAATACATGACATTTCAAAATGAAGAAGAGATATTCCAAGTTATTAAAAAGTGCTATCTAAACTTGAAATTTAATAATCCTTTTCTACTCCATTCAAGAACACATTTGCTCTTCAACTTACATCTTTTGTGTTCATTGTTGTTGAAAGCTATAAACTTAATTTCTATCTTATAATAGCTTTTCTTGTTAGTCATTAAGTGACTTAAAACCTCAAACATTGTTTGAAATCTCTTGTGTTAGGCGAAATCCCAGAGAACTAGGGTAAAATCCCAATTCAACTATTGTAAAGCATTGGACACAATCTCGGATCACTAGTGGAACCCTAAATCGGTGTGATTTAAAAGAAATGGATGTAGGAAAAGAGATTGGCTCCGAACCACTACAAATTCGGCTAAGCTTTTCTATCTCATATCTTTTAATTGTGCTATTTAATTTTAATTAATCACTATATTTCATATAGGGTGAAGAATTGCATTAGAAATTTTATAATTTTATTCACCCCCTTAGGATTTTTCATATTTAGGCCAACAATTGGTATCAGTGCTTGTGCTCTTGATTTGCATAAAATCCTATGATTTAAAGAGCTAACGATCATTATGGCGGGTATTTCAAAAACTTCATTTGAAGAGGAATAATGTAGCACAAGACCTCCATTGTTTTGTGGTTCAAATTATAACCAATGGAAGGGGAGAATGAGATTTCATGTAAGGTCTAAAGGATATGACCTTTGGGAAATTGTAGAGAGATGTTCATTCATTCTCATGGATGAAAATACAAAGAATCCCAAAGATCCTTCAAGTTATACCGTAGAAGATAAGAGGAAATTGGCATTGAACGACAAAGTGGTAGACCTTCTCTTTTGTACTCTTGATGAAAATGAGTTCAACAGAGTTTCTGCATAAGAATCCACCAAGGAAATATGGGTAGTGCTCAAAATGACATATGAAGGCACAAGTCAAGTAAAGGATACAAAAATAAATATCCTTACAACAAGCTTCGAAAATTTCAACGTGAAGGAAGATGAGTCTATCTCTGACATGTACAAGAGATTCCATCCACTCAAGAAGAGTTAATCACCAAGATCTTGAGATCTTTGCCAGAAAAATTCGATTCAAAGGTGGATGCAATTGAAGAGTCTAAGAATTTGAGCTCACTTACTCTTGAAGAGCTAGTTGAAAATTTCATTACCTATGAGATGAAGAATAACAAAAGACAAGAGACAAGGTGTAATACCCCAACTGTATATTAGCCTTATATGTAGTAAGTATGAATGATGATGTATGAGAATTGCCATGCTATGAGATTATATGTGAATTTTTCGCGATCTAAGCCAAGTGTGTTTCAAGTGTTATATCGGATTGAATTGGAAATACAAGGATTCTATGACACTCAAGTTCATATAGATGTCTTGATTGTTCATTATATGAGAATGAATTACAAGATGTGTATCATGTGAATATTATGATCTATGAGTTATATGTTAAGTGTTGATTGGTGTTTGAGTATGTTGGTAATGAAATGAGGCTTATGGAATGAGTTCATGATGTGTTTTGAATATTACTTGACATGTTGGAATGATATTAGAGTGAGTTACAAGTGTTTGAGCAAGTTAAAAGAGGAGTAGTGAACGCTCCTGCCTGGTAATGTTGAAAGGATGAACAGTCACGTGAACAGTAGCATTTCGTCTTTGGTCTTCAACCTTCGTCTTCGACTCAGTCTTCGACTTTGGTCTTCGACTTCAGTCTTC
>CATKHJ010713030.1:0-24971 GCA_949750685.1 Vernicia montana
TAAGTCTGTTTGTAATAATAAAGTTTCTCCCTTTTGAGAATGAAATTTATGTTTAGTTGCAAAGGCTGAAATCATTGCCTTATAATGGATTTTAAACATTAATGCTACTGGAACTAATCATTCAAGCATTTTGTAATTATGAGTTTTAATTTGTAATATTATACTTGATAAAATATTTTTATCATTTAATAAAACAGTAATGTTTGGGTAACAGTCAAATGATATAGGTCCTCTATTCAAGCTGGACTCAACTGAGCTGAGTAAAGAATCATGAAAATTTGTGAATCTGACATCTCTTAATACTGCGAGAATGGACGTATCTAGTCCTTCTCTGGTCAGAGGTTTGATTCCTACTTGGACTAGGCCAATATGTATATACTTAAAGTTTTTAGCTTTATGTTGTTGTAATGATTTCTAGGAAAGAAGATGTATTGTTTCAAATGGTTTTGAAATTTGTATATCTCTCTCCTCAATTTTAATTGTAAAATCAAATTTGAAAAAGTTTAATTTACTTGATTTATAAATCTGGTTTTGTTGTACTTTGGGAATTTCCCAATCATCAATGGATTTTGAAAAATCTTCAATAGTAATTTCTTCACTATTGATAATCTTTTTGATTTCAGATTCATTAGAATTGGAAGATGTAGAAAAAGATGATGTAGTTCTGCAAAGAAATGTATCCATAATGTATTAAATTTTTGAAAAGTAAATCTAAATAAAATTTTCTCTGGTTATACCTAAACAATGCCAACAGGACTTGCTGCTTGATCATAGGACTTACAACCTAGCTATTCAGGTTCAGAGGAATGAAAATATTATTCGTATTACTAAGCAAACAGATAATACAAAATAAATACACCTGTAAAGCAAAAATACACTTCAACAACAGTACACAACAATCTTCTCAATAATAATGAACTACTACCCCCCTAGGCTCTGATACCATACAACCGACAGGATCAAAGGGTAGATATGAAGTGAAATGAAAATGAAGATGAAAAACAGTAAATAAATGAAGTGGTGATGAACAGTATTTCTGATGTGCAAGATCTCATACAACCGACAGGATCAAAGGGTAGATATGAAGTGAAATAAAAATGAAGATGAAAAACAGTAAATAAATGAAGTGGTGATGAACAATATTTCTGATGTGCAAGATCCTTTATAGGCGAGCATAGAGCATACTTATGCACAGATGAACAGATGTAAATATATTTAAAAACAGAATAGATAATTAAATAAATTTAATTTATAAATGTACCTTTTATAATTATGAACTTGTTTTACAAAATTTGTAAAACTGAGATACAATCTGGAGATATATGGAGATATAACTTTTGATGAGTATTTTGCTACAATGAAACAACTCGTTGAAAGCAGTACAACTTCACAGGCTGAATCATCACATGCTGAGTCAGAAAATCACACACACACACACACACACACACACACACACACACACATATATATATATATATATATATATATAGAGAGAGAGAGAGAGAGAGAGAGAGAGAGAGAGATGCTTGAATCATTCTTTAATACTTGAATCATTCTTTAATCACTTACACTTTCATTTTACAAGTTTCAATCTCACATTCAATCCATTTTACACACAACCAACTCATATACACTATTAAGAAAATTTTAAATAACAAAAATCTTAATTCCATTAGGAATGGCCGAACAGAGTTATGTTCTAAGGTTTTAATAATTAAATTTCCATTTCACAATTCTTAAACACTATTCTAAATGCGAATTCTTAATTATTCAAAGTAGTTATTATTTTCCCTTACTGATGATTATTTTTCCACTAACTGCCCTATGCCTATGTTGTATATAGCCATTCATCTTTTTAATCCATTATCACTTTGACTTTCTACTCTTAAAATACCTTTGTTAGGTAAAAATCTTTAGATATGGGTATATGAAATTTTGATTATTTGAGTTAGTGGGAAGATCTATGTAATTTTTGGAAATAGGAGAGTTTGACCTCCGGATTATTACTCATTTTGAATATACATATACAAGTCTAATTAATATAGACTTGACTTTATCTTTTCCTCTAAGAAGAAAACTCATTTGTTTGAATAATTAATTTTAAATTTTTGATCACTTTGATTAATGAGTTAAGCAGCATGCGCCAACCCTTATTCTCCTTTTTAATATTTCTTTAATTTCCTTTAAGTTATAACCAAATACTCCATACATATATTCTTTCAAGCTTAATTATCCATATTAATCAACTAAACAATAATTTCTTGTCCAATATCTCTACTAGCCGAATATATATATCTATATGTGTACACACAGCTCTAATCATCATTCAAGTTAATCATTAACTTTTAGGTAGAGCAATCATCAAATTCAAACATGTATAAGTCTAATTAATCATTATATGAAACATACAAAGTCTTCCTCCGCCAAAAAATCACTATGATCGAACTTATTTAGAGGGAAAAGGGGAAGAAATTTTCAAGATATTAAGCAAAGAACTTTAGAACTATAGTTAGGTAATCAAAATGAAGATATTGTATAAAGAACTTACCTCAAAATTTTAATTCCTTCTTTATGTGAAGATTGGGCCGAATATAGGTTAGAGAAGAGAAAGAAATTTCTGAGTTCTTTAGTTAATAAGGTAACAGGTAGAGAGTGGTGGAGAAATGATAATAGAAAAAAATTTATAAAATTATTTTATCTCTTAAATAATATATGTGGTGGTGATTATTTGGATTTTACAATTTAATTTAATGGACTTAGATATTTGTTTAGTAAAATATGATGAAAGAACTTATCACATAATTTAGAGTTTTAGTGCTCCATTCTATCACCAAAATCTGGTGCACTATTTTTGTGAGCTCCAATCTCCACTTTATTAATTCTTTGTTATTTTCATTATCTATAATTAGTAATTTTAATATTTCCTCATAATTTTATTATATTTTTTCACACTCTTATTTTTAAATAATTAATTTTTTTATTAATTAATCATTATTTATTCATCTATAATATTATGATATTCATGTATATAAACATTTAATTCATATCCTTAATTCACATAAAAATAAATTTCTTACAGAAAATTTCATTAGGTTTCAAAACATACTTATATAACTAAGAAATTAAATTTCGTTGTCCAAGACTTATAATCCATGCTTTGACTAGGGAAAATACCTAGGGTATTACACTCAGTTTCATGGATGGACATTCGGGATATAATCAAATTAAAATTATCGAAGAAGACGTTAGTAAAACGACATTTAGATGTCCTTAGCCAATTGGGGCTTATGAATGGGTTATGATGCCATTCGGTCATTTAGAATGTTGGGGCCACTTATCATAGAGCTATGAACTTGATCTTCCATGACATGATGGACAAGTTTATTGAAGTTTACATTGATGATGTGGTGGTTTGATCTCAACAGGAAGAACAACACTTAGCCGATCAACGAAAGTCTTTTGAGAGGATGAGAGAACACAAATTGAAGATGAATCCTCTGAAGTGTGCATTTGGGGTATCAACTGGGAACTTCTATGGTTTTTTGGTTCATTAGAGAGGTGTGGAGGTTGACAAAAATAAAGCCAAGGCAATCATAGAAGCTCAGCCTTCTCGGACGAAGAAAGAGCTTCAAAGATTGATCGGTCAGATTGATTTCTTGAGGAGGTTTATTGCAAACGCAATAGGGAAAGTTCGGTCATGGAAAGGGTTACTGAAAATCAAGAATGATAGTGAGTTCATATGGATCGAGGAGGCTGAGCTTCTAAATTAAGGCATACCTCACGAAACCTCATGTTATGACTCCACCTAGGCTGAACTAATCATTGATCCTCTACATCTTGGCCTCTAAGGATTCCATTGGAAGCATGCTCACGCAGGAACAAGAGGGCTTTGAGAGAGTTGTATACATTGCTCAGTAGGAGCTTAAACACGCATGAAGTGAAGTATACATCAGTCGAGAAGTTGTGTTTGGCCTTGTATTTTTCATACACTAAGCTAAGGTACTACATGCTTGTTGTAGTCATCTTAGTGGTCAGTAGGACTCATGTTATCAAATTCATATTGTCTCAGCCTTTTCTGATAAACAAAATAGGGAAATGGGTTGTGGTATTATTCGAGTTCGTATTGCAATATGTTCCCTAGAAGGCTATCAAAGGTCAAGCATTGGCTGATTTCCTAGCTCATCATCCAACTAAAAAAGATCCAATAGAGGATATTAGTTGTATATTTAACAAAAATTAGAAGATGTGGTTTGATGGATCAAGAACTACCAAGTCGGCAGGTGCAGGCATAGTATTGACTTCACTTGGGGGCATCTCAACAAAGCTAGGGTTCGTACTTGACTTCCCATATACCAATAACCAGACAGAGTACGAAGTTTTAATTATTGGACTAGAAATTCTTGCTGAACTAGGGGTACGTTTGGTGGACATAAAAGAAGACTCTTTGCTGGTCATAAAGCAAGTATCTGGAGAATATAATTGTGAATCGACTGCACTTCGGCTATATTGAAATAAAGCCATGCATTTACTTGAGAATTTCGAGCACTTGTATTTAGAATTTTCTCTCAAGGCCGAAAATAAAGAAGTAAATCAGCTAGCACAGAGGGCATCTAGATATCTGGCTTGGTTCGGGGAAGTACCTTTGGAATACAAACCCACTTCTATCCTATGTGTCAAAGGAATAGGTCGGTTAGAAGAGCAGGTTCAAAAGCACCAAGGCATTTTCAACATAGATTTGACTAAGGATTGGCGAACCGAGTTAATTGAATACTTGAAAAACCCATCCCCGAGAGCAGATCAAAAGGTCAAACTCATTGCCCCAAGATTTTTGGAAGATGGCGGAGAGTTTATATTGAAAGCACCCTAGTGTAGAACTACTATTATGTCTCGGCCCAAAGGAAGTCATGTTAGTAATGGCCAAAGTTTATGAGGGACTTGCTGGAGCTCACCAATCTTGAAAGTTAGTGAGACAACTCTTGGAACAACATGGATATTGGTGGCTGAGCATGGAGAAAGATTGCTTCAATTACGCGAAGGATGTAAGGCTTGCCAAAGGCACGAGCCGATCCAACTAGTTCCAGTAGACGAGCTCCATTTAGTAATTAAGTCGTGGCCATTCATAGGATGGGCAGTGGATATTATTGGTAAAATTATCCACCTTCGTCAAAACAACATTCTTTTATTTAGGTAGCCACGAATTACTTCTCCAAATGGATGGAAGCAATCCCATTGAAAGTTGTGAACCAATAATCAGTCATAAAGTTCTTCAAAGAATATATTATGCACCAAAGCAGTCTACCCCAATTGATTACAATCGATCAAGGAACTATATTCACATAAGAAGAAGTCAAGGAATTTAGCAAAGAGTTTGGCATCAAATTGATTCACTTTACACCGTACTATACTCAAGTAAATGTTCAGGCCGAGGCCACTAACAAACTGATTAAGATGAACATTTAGAAGATGGTGGATGACAATCCCAGGGTCTGGCATGAATTAATAAGCGAGACTTTATAGGCACTCTGAACCACCCTAAAGATGGCCACTAGTGCAACCCCATATAAGTTGGTTTATGGGCATAGTACGATGATCTTAGCCAAACTGACAGTGAAGTTTTTGAGGCAAAGATTCTAAGATGAACTCTCAACTGATCAATATACCCAAGCCAAGCTCAAAGAATTGGACAACCTAGGCAATTATCGGCTAACAGCATTAGATCGAATCCAAGTATAGAAAAAGCGAGTAGAATGAGTATACAACAAGAAAGTTTGGCCTAACGAGTTCAAGGTTGGGGACTTGGTCTGGAAGGTTATCTTGCCAGTGGGGACTAAAACACTCGAGCTCGGTAAATGGTCTCCAAATTTGGAGGGCTGTTTGTAGTAAAAGAAATCAAAGGAAATGAAGCTTACTGACTCTTAGACCAGGATAAAGAACTGCATGATCGGTCAATTAACAATAAATTTTTAAAACCTTATGTGCCGTCTCTTTGGGAAGGATTAGACCGATCTGTGTTTGAACAAAAATGAATATGAAAGAAAAAGGTCGAGCCTTGGTTTTAAGTTCAGCCTAGTCAAGTAAAGAATGTATCCTTCTATAATAGTCGACTCCATTTTTTCAATAATAAAATTCTAATCTTTGCTCAATTGTATTATTAATTTCAGCTGATAAAAGTAGTTTTGATTTTAGTACATGTAAAATGTGATCGGCTTTACAGTATAACAAAGTAAAGCAGGTATTAAAGATAAACATGGCAAGCATACATTCAAAAAGTGCACAATAATAAAGCAAAAATGTCAGCCTTTTGGCCGCCAAATTAAATTAATTAAAAAAATTCACATTGTGGTTCAGAAAGATCGGCCTTGTGGCCATTACAAAAGTTAAAACTGTTCAAAAAGGGGCTCATAGGCCAAATTGTTTACAAGATCTTGAAAAATTCATTAACTATTTTGGAAGTTTCCCCATGCTGAGTTCTTGCTGCATCAAGCTAAGGTTCGAGTACGTGCACTTTAGAAGATAATTTGCCCTTTAGAGCCATAGTGAACTCGTCCTTGGTCTTAGTTCTCTTTAAGGATTCAGTATTGCGCTCCATTTGACGATTAGCCTTAGCAAGTTGAGCTTTAAGCTTGCAAAGCTCGTCCTCATGTCGCTGGATCTCGGCATTAAGATGATTGCATTGACCAGATATCCTTTGGCCCTACTAAACAATATCCATCTCAGATTGCTTAAAGTCTTGAAGCTTCTAGTCAGCTTCGGTAATTTGATCTGAGAACTGTTTGGGCTGACTCAAAATGGAGTTGGTAGACCTATGTTCTTGAGCAAGTCTGTCCAGGTCAGCTAGCAAGTTGTCTATAGTAGCTTTGTGGCCGATGCTAATGTGCTCTTCTAAAGTATGAGTAGAGATGAAAGAAAGGGACTCCCAAACTAGGTCCAGCGATGCATAATCAAGCATAAGAGTGGGGCTGAGGTCTTTGAGAGAGGCGAGATTCTCCAGATGCTATTTAATTTACTAAGAAATTTGAAGATCTTGCGTCTGAGCATGAGGAAGGTTGATAATCTCAGGGGGAAGGTCAATCTCTTCAAGCACCGAGTCAAAGTTCGTAAAAAAGCTAGTCAAATCTTCCTAGTCTCCCTGAACAAAATAAGACCGAATAAGACGAAGAATTTTATGGTCCAAAGATGAAAAATAAGCTCAAAGCACTTATTCCTATAGTAACCCTGTCGGTGTCCCCTTCCTTCTCAAACCAAGCTTCTTCTGCTTGAGTTTTTTCTACTTCTATGTACTCGGTCTAGAATGATGTTTGTTTGGTCTAGGGCGGCTTCTGCTCAATCTAGGTTGAGCCTTGCTTAGTTGGATGAGGATTTTGGGGAAGTCCAAGCTTAGTCCCTCTTTCCTTCGCTAGGGGAGATGGCTCTTTATTGCTGAAAGAAGCCGAAAAGGGGGACAAAGTTGGTACCAAGCCCTTCGGGGAAGGTATTTTAATTGTGAACCTCAACAAGGGTGTTAGTGTTTGAATCGTCACTTTACGATTGGCCTATAAAGGTAGATGCTAAAATATAAAAAAAAAATAATAAATAAATATACAAATAAGGCCGATCAAGAAAACTTACCTTGATCTTGATTCTCTTGGGTGGTCGCTCGGTGGTCTGAAGCCCTTCTACCTGGCCGGGAAGATCTGGGATCGGCTTGGGAATAGCATTTGAAAAAAGAATATAAAGCATCGGTTAATTATGAAGTAAGAAAAGTAACCCTAAAAGAAAAAGGTTATACCTAGCCGAACTATAAGTTGCTCATATAAGAGCTCGGGCCATAACCAATTGGTGTTATTTGGCCAATTTTCAAGATAAGAACTGGCCCATGTGACTCAATCTTTCTTTCTTTATTCGGTTCGACTTAGGGAAACCCCTGCTACACCAAAGGGGGCATTAGGGGTTTGGGGCCACTTGGAGCGAGGAACTATAATTGGAATCCATCTAGACAAACAATGGCCTCTTTGGCCGAGACTCGTCTATCCTGAAGGTATATTTCTTCGATTAGAATTTCTTACCTCTCCTTGGAAATTTTTTCTCTTTTGATCAAGGCCCTTCTATTGGCCTCGATTTAAAGATCGGTCTAGATATTTTCTATTTGCCGAAGCATTTCCTTCGGTTGCATATAATTATATTTAATACCATAAAACTTCTCAAAAATAAGAATTTCACGAAGATGCGTACCTTTAGATTTGGCCGATCTAGAGCCCTGCACAACATGAGAAGAACATATGTTAGATTGGGCAGTTCTAGAGGCAGAAGTGGTAAAATCTTAGATAACTCAGAACGCGTCCACATGTTCAGACATTCTCTCTTATTGACAAAGTCGAACCACCAGCTCACAAATAAATTGGTACAATTAGGCAAAATGGGCAGTTCCTCAACCTCAAATTTGGCCAGTCTTGCTACATAAAGTTTATTAATCTCAAGGATTAAATCTAAGAAAACAAAAGGCTGAATTGCATGGCCATCATTGGCCGAGAAAGCCGTAGGAAAAGGTAGTCCTTGGGTAAGGCCAAGTTGTCTAACGCACATGTTCAGGTGATACACTTCCACACTACATATGTTATCTAGGATCGTACTAAAGTGTAAGTGTCGAGCATGTAAGACGCTAGCCCAAGACTCAGCTTATTCTTCTAAGACTGACTTACTTCTGGATGAGAAATTTTCATATTTGAATTTCATCCATGTTAGACCAAACTCAGTTGGAAGAAAAGGACAAAAAAGGGCTTAATTATGTTGCTCGATAAAATAAAAGAAGATAAAGACTTGTTTGAATTGCAAATTTTTAAAGGTTAGTTCCCGAGCCCATCGGCCATAGTTCGAAATTGTTCCTAGAGGAGGTTTTGGAGTACTTTGGGAAAATTTAGGGAAATAGGCTAGAAACTAGAGTTGAACCATCCATAAAGGACCACAGATGGTCTCGAAGGATTGAGATTCCTCGCCATAGAGGAAGGTATGGATAACTTGATATAGGTGGATAAGAATGTATGGGCCGAGTGCAAGACGACAACCCAAAGCAAGAGAAATGACTATTTTGGCATGTTCCTTATTAACTTTGACTAAGGTTATACAGAAGACGAATTTGCACAACCAATAAAGAAGAAAGGAAACATGTTCTTCAAAAGAAGGATCGGCTTTATTGGTTCGGTTATTGGCAAGAAAGTTACTATATTTGCAGGCCGTCTTACCAAAAGCAATTTCAACGTTATCCATCTCGGCTTCTATAGAAGTATCTGTTGATTCACTTGTGAGTAGTATGTTGAAAAGGACATCCAAATCAAACAAGGTTATGAACATAGGACTGAACCTAAAAGTGAAAACATTACTCTTGGCTAACCAAAAGAGTAGAGCAGGGAATAACAAGTGATTCTGAAGACTGATCCTAACTAATGAAAATTCTAGTAATTCTCGGATCCCTAGAGATTCCCATTTATCTTAGAAAAAGGGTTTGAGTTGGTTATACCATAATACATAGTCATCAGGGACGGTCGCCCATGACCTAGGAGCCTTACTATGAATCCAAGAGTGTAGGAAGTTTTTTGAACTGAATTTAGGGGGTGTGCTTTTACTAAACAAGAATTTCTCGAAGAAAGATTTTCGTTCAGTCAAGATGGGACCCAAAACTAAACCAGATGAGGTTTCGTTAAGTACCTTAAGCAAAATCGGCTATGTGGACTTGGCCATGGTATCATAGGTGCGTTGGGGTTTTCTTGAGGAAATTTCTTTTCCTTTGGATTTTGTCATCCTGCCTAATGCATATAATGAAAATGGTCGAGTTACACAAACAAAAAAGTAAAATCTTTTCAATTTAATGAAGTTTCAAATAGTTAAAAGTGGAGAAACTCTTACTTGAATCTTTGAAGACAACTGAAGAACACTTGAAGACTTGAAGATGTGCAAGCCGAATTAGAGAAAACTTTTGCTAATGAAAGGATTATAAACTGTAAAAAGTGAAAATGATCTCCCTTTCTTATTTATAGGTGCCTTAACACAGACAATTAATGGCGCAAAATACGAAGAGGCATGACGGTTCAGCTCCTAAGAAAGTTTGAGAATTCTAAGTCCAAATTACGTTCGATTAGTCGCGAAAGCTGAAGAGTCATCTTGGTTCGGCTTCATTGTTCAACCGGCTCTTAAATTGGTGCAACCCTTTTTCTTTTCAAACAAAGGGTTGCAAGGGACATTGTTGACGTTGGACCAAAATTAGGCCCAACTATTAAGAGGCCTAACTTGTATATAGATGTATTTAAAAGATAATTTTTACTTGGGCTCATTTTGTGCATAATGAGCCCATCTACATTATATTCCTATTTAGGTTTAGACTAGGGTTTCTAATTTCTAATTACTTTTATACCCTTGTATAGTTGCTATATATAGGCTTATAAAAACTTTGTATGATTTTTTATCACTCAATTCAATACAAAACCAAATTCTCTCAAAATTACTTTGTATGGTCATTATCTCGAATTGACAGCTATTGCCTACATATTCAGCCTTGATTGATGGTTTCAGACCTATATATCATATCCATGACATGACAATTGACAGCGCCGGATGCCTATATACAGTGATTTCAGGTTACTTTTACTTTGCACAAATCCATAGATTGACATTGACGGTTCTGACACCTATATACTATAGATCTAGGTTACTTTTACTATTTAATTAATAAAAATACCAAAAAAAAATATAATTGAATCCGTGGGCTAACAGTATTGAAACAGGGACCCTAATTAAACAATCTAAAGGTTTTTATTACTGAATTAATTAATCACCTAGGTTAATTAATTTTTAGTGTAAACAACCATAGAATGATGTTTGGACCAATCTAGAACATTGATCTTTAAATTATTTAGCCTTTTGAATCAATTAAACACAAACATTTCATTTTAAGCTCAAATGAACCCAAATTATAATTGAGTGTTGTGCGTGAATTACATGTAATCAAATAAAATTAAAAAAATAATAATAATTTAATACCATTTTAAATCATTTTTTTATTTATTTCTTTTTTTCCTTCTTCACGTTTTTGTCTCTCACCTACCAATTCAGCCATCTCGAGTTTGGTTGTCAGAATCTCCCACTAACCACCACTGTTGTTATGGATCGAAAGTCTAAAGATAGTCAAAATCAAGGCAGTAACTTCATATTGCCGTCAGTTCCAACCCAGGCCATCGCGCGAGGTAGTCATGAACCAGCGTCTCGATCACCAGCAGTTCGATCAAGCTGGTCCTTTGCCATCGACGCTCACTCTGGTCATCCCTTCCTCTACTGATCTAGGTGAGTCCATCTCTCTCTTTGATTTATGTTTTGTTCTTAATTTTCAATTTTGTTTTTGACTTTTGCTCTCTTTTTTTTAATTGAAATTCAAAATTAAAATTAAGAAAATGAGAAAATATTTTTCTCTTTTGTTTCAAAGAAACCCAATATCCAAACCTAGATCACTCACACACTTGATATGTCGTTTTTGGTTTGTTCTTGTAGCTTTTGTTCTTCTATAATTTTGTGCTTAATGTACTCTATTGTCTATTTCCAAATTTGATATGTTGTTTTTGTATATGTTTCCTTTTTTTTAATTGTAAAAGTATATATTTTTTTTTAATTGTAAGAGTATAATTTATAACTTCTCACTCTCTCAATAGATTTCATGCAAAGCATGCTCCATCAGTTAGTCAAAATTGAGCTAATTTGAACTTAAAATGAAATGTTTGTGTTTAATTGATCTAAAAGGTCATTTTTGGGAGGAAAATTGAGCGTTTATCCATCTTTAAAGTGTCTTACTAGCTCGGTTTAGCTAATTTACATGGGGAATTTGATCCCATAACCTATCTAAGATATTGTATTAGACCTTTTATTTACCCAACCCAAGTATTATTTTTTAAAATTTATCTCAAATTAAATATTAATTATTTTTAAAATAATTTAATTATTTCTTTATCACCTTCTAAATTTATATTAATTATACGTAATGTCTCTGAAATCTATCAAAACTATTGTAAGTAATATCTTATTTTTTTTTAGAAAAGTTTAAAAAAATACCTTGTGATTTTGCGACTTTTCACTTAAAGGTTTATGAAATTTTTTATTTATAAAAAGGAGTATGTATGTCGAACCGTTAGCTATTAAAGGTTCGTCATCCTAACAACGTTACAAATTGATGATGTGGCACTTGTTAAGGGATAATGATCAATCTTGATCCCATTAGAATTCAATTTGTAATTATCTCTTTTTGTATTTATCTCTGCATTTATCTTTTGTGTAGGATTGGTTCTGTTTTATTAGTTTATCTTATTTGCATCTCTCATGTATAAATATTCATATAACGTGTTATTCTCAAGTGAAGTAATAATATAATATATTTTTAAAATTCTCGCAACGCTGATGTAGTGCTAGCCACTAATATTTTTTTTTTTAAATTACGCGGCTTCCAAATCAATATAATGGGATTCACAATAAATTTAAAAAATATATTTTAAAATTTTAATAAAATAAATAAATAATTTTATTTAAAATAAAAAAAAATGAAAAGACTTTCTAAGTTGGGTTTCTTTCATTTTGTACTAAAATCTTCACATCACCTGCCTCCCTTTGCAATTTGAGGATCACTAGATTTTTCACCATACTCTCCCTCTATCTCTCTTCAACCAACGACTCTGTCACTAAATCATCGTCGCCATCGACCAATCATCCGTCATTGAATCATCACCACCATGGAATCTTGTCAACCACTGATCTACCACTGAATCATTACCAATAATTCAATTGGTTTCTTTCATTTTGTACTAAAATCTTCACATCACCTGCCTCCCTTTGCAATTTGAGGATCACTAGATTTTTCACCATGCTCTCTCTCTCTCTCTCTCTTCAACCAATGACTCTGTCACTAAATCATCGTCGCCATCGACCAATCATCCGTCATTGAATCATTGCCGCCATGGAATCTTGTCAACCACTGAATCATTACCACCACCAACTTATCATCCACCACTGAATCATTGCTGCCACAACCTCTATAGTTGCTGAATCATTCAATATTATTATTTTAATTTTTAAACAGTAAAAAAAAATTTCTTTCTCTCTCTATCTCTCTCTGCTCTAATTCCTTGAAAGCAAAAAATGAAGTTTTGAACCCAACACATTTGGCATGTGTTGACGCCGGCCCAAAAGTTAGGCGCAATCATTAAAGAGTCTAATGTATATAGTTGTTTATAAGTTAATTTTTACCGAGGCCCATTTGTGCATAGTGAGCTCATTTGAATTGTATACATCCTAGGAGGATTGGGGTTTTGACTTGTAAATAGGATTTACTAAATTACATATATATAGCTCCTATAAATAGTTTGTAACACGTAAAAGTTTTTTATCACTCAATTCAATAAATTACCAAAATTCTCTCAAATTGTTTTGCCTGTAATCACCAGAATTGATGGCGTTCTAGCCTAAATATTCAAACAGCTTTGATTAACGGTACCTGCTTTCCTATATATTAGACCCCTGATTTGATTGATTGACGGCATCGAACGCCTATATATTTATCTTTTCAGGTTACTTTTTAATCGCATAGATCCCTAGATTTACTGTTAACGGTACTTTGATTCCTATATACATCATGTCTAAGTTATTTTATTGTTAATTAAACTAGAAAATACCGAAAATAGTGAATCTAATGAACTGACAGTATTGAAACAGGGACCCTAATTAAATAATCTAAAGGTACTAATTCTAAAATTATTTTAGGATTAACATATTTTTGGCACGCCCAGTGGGACCTATCTTAGATTAGAAAGATGTCAAACACTGGAATTGATGGCCATACTACAAGGACAACCAAGTCTGGAGATAACAGTAAGTTACCCGCTTCAGCAACTGTTGAGACACTTGGTAACCAATTGAAGAAAGTCAGTGAAGTGCCATCTACCGACAACATTGGAGTTCAGGATGATCAGAGTTGAGAAACATAGCATGATCCTGAGACTGCTGCTTTGAACTTAGCTCCTTTGGCCGCACAGTTGAAAAATTAGTGCCCTTCTCATATAGGAATTCAGGCAAGGATTTACAACCGAGAAGTGTCTCTCGAGGGTGATAATTCTAAGACTAGAGACCCCAATTACAACAGGCAGCTAGCTCCACCAAGGCCGCAGACCCTTAGCGCGACCTATACACGAGCCATAGTTGATGGAATATCTCGAGTGAATAATAACCTGTACCTTGAGATGATAGAGCAGATAACTGTGGTCATGAGGCCGATGGTGGATGAAAAATGAACAATCCAGCATATATTAATCGTTCCTTGGATCAATTCACAATGGCCCTAACTCATTTTTCTCAAATCATGGAAGGGAGGAATAAAGACATGGCCGGGAGAAGGAACTTCGGTGATCAGTTGAGGAGACATGTTCCCGATCACCAAAGGAATGAGCCTCGATATGGAGAAGTCAATTTTCTAAGAAGGGCTGACCGAGATGGCTATGATGACAATAGAGAACACATCACAGTTGGCCGACCTCGCTAAGGTAACAATCCCCCACCTTTTGAAAATGATTATAGAAATGATGAGAGAAGGGGACGTGAGCCCGAAAATCGTCAGAGGAATGAGAGGCAGCCAAATCGCTGGTATAAAAACTAAGAACTTGATGATAGAGCTGACTGGGACAACAATCAGAAAAATTATAGAAATAATCAGCCGATTGATAATTACTTGATGCGAGCTCTCAGGAGAATGGGAGTTGACTTCAGAGAAAGTGCTCAGCCTGTATATCGTAAGCCATACCCCAATTGGATAGACCAAGTATATCCTTTCCCGAAAGGATACAAGATTTATGAGTTTATTTTATTCTCCGGGGAAGACAACTCAAGCACTGTGGAACATATATCCAAGTTCACTACTCAATGTAGGGAAGCATCAGCCAAGGATTTTCTCAAGTATTAACTTTTCGGTAATACTTTGACCAAAACTGCTTTTACTTGCTACACTAATCTTAGGGCAAATTCTATCACTACATGGACCCAGATGGAGGAATAGTTCCATACTGAGTTTTACCAAACACCTCCTATCATCACTTTGGTCGATTTAGCAAGAACTAGTTGTGAACCCTTAAAATTACACCTTTATGTACCTTACTAAACCTTGAAGATAGTCCCTAGGTCCCAAAAATTGAAACGGGTCAAAAATGGGCTGAACTAGCAGAAATGGGGCCTATGACTGCAACGCCCTCTGTGGTGACCACATAGCCACGTGAGGTCATGATTCTGTGTCCGCACGTGGCACGTGCGGTAATCGCAGGGCCACATGCAGTCACAGGCCCAGGTTCATTTTCCCACATCAAAATTTGTGCAAAATCATCTCCAGCTCTCTCCCTATATATTCAAACCCCCCAGCTCATTTTACATCATTGGACCTTATTTAGTTTTAAAGTTTCTTTTTTTTTTTTTGCTTTGCAAAGCAAGATTGGGTTGCGACTTCCCGAGCCAACCTATCAAGTCAAAAGTTTTTCGCTGTCCGAGACAAGCTTCCGACCATTTGAAGTAAGCCGCCGCCCGCTTTCCGAGGCAAGACTGCCACCGATTGAGATAAGTCTACCGCCGACCAAGACAAGTCTCCCCAATCCTAAGGTAAGTTTCTTCTACTTTTCTCTTTTTCTTTTGTTTGTTTTTTTGTTCTTTTATTTGCTTATTTCTTTTATTTGTCTTGCTTGCTTTATTGTTTTCCCCTTAGGGATTCTTTTCATGTTCCCTTCTCTTTCATCCCATTCTTCTGTCGTTATTTGTTTTTTAGGCATGTTAATTAGAATTTGACTTAATTAACTTAATAATCAATTGATCCATTTGTTTGTTAATTAGAATCTGATATAATTAACAAACTTGGTAAATAAATTTCACTTGTTTAATTAATTAATCAACCCACATTTTTTATCAATCAATCTGAAACATGATAAAAGGCTCAAACTAAACAAAACCCTTTCGCAAGAAGGGCGAACTACGTGGATTTTGATTCCCATTCAAAGGGATGCTTAAGCATGCTTGTCTAAAGCATCAAATCCAATTAAAATAAACTTTCCTCCTCTTTCACCTTCTTCACATAGTTTAGGTTTTGTGTTTTCTTTTGTTTCTCTATTTTGTTATTTTTATTAGAATTTAGTTTGGAGAATGATGTGACTTCCCTATAATCCCATAAGGGCTAGATGAAGTATTCCCTAATTTGATTTGAATTGTAAATTTAATTATTTTTCTGCTTTCTTTATTTTGCCTTCACTTTATTTTATTATTGAATGATTCATGCATTTTATAATTGTTCATGCATTATAAACTGTTCATGGAACCAATTTTAAGTCAATGTGCATTAAACTTGCCAAACTAATTATTATGAACTGAAAACCTAGTCCCCGAATCCTCTTTGGTTTCGAGGCTAGTGATATTTTTCCTTTGGGATATAATTGGAGTCAAAATGGGTTTTTACCTTATATTTTTCCAAATAAAAAATAAAATTAAGGTGGCGACTCTAAATCAAATTTTCAAAATCAACCAATCTGAACCTGAGGGTTCCATCGTGAGTACAAACCCAAATGAGCATTTCGATTCCCTCTAGCGGATCGGACCTGTGCTCAGGCGAGACCTCACAATTGGCAACTCCGCTGGGGACCACCTTCTTTTTAATAAAGAAAATAAGAGGACTAATAATTGGTTTAAATCAAAGTTTGGCACTTTTAATACATAAGTGGCTTTTATGCATCACTTGCATAGGCTCCTTGCCTTTCAACCTAGATTTCTTTGGAAAACAATGGATAAAAAGTAACATCGAGTGGGTAACCCTCCATGGGTCTATTTGTCGATTATGAAATCATCCACCCCGCGATGTAACGAGTAAGCACGTACTGTTGGACCTACGCGAGGCTCATTGACTTACATGTGGTTAGGTATATCGCTGCTCTAGTGTGACGGGTACCCAATTTCAAACCACCCTTACCCTTTCATGTAATGAACCTAGAACCTGACCTTAGGTTATATGTACCATAATCAAAGCCTAGCACAAATTGTATATCCATGAAATATTTTTCCATGCATATCATGCATCCATCATATACAAAACAACATGCATTCATCTCAAACCTAGGTTATACCTTTAACCGATGAAGGGTCAATACTCTCACCTCTATCCAATTACCTTCACCCTTAAGCCTTTAACCTAAACACCACCCATAAGCCCAACATCTTTGGCCTATTACCTTCAAAACGGACCCAAATCCCCTAAGCCCAAAACCTTAGTAAATCCCCTAAACCCAAAACCTTGGCAAATCCCCAAAGCCCAATACCTTTGGCAAAACATATTATCCCAAGCCCAAAACCTTGGGCTTGGGATATACCCCTAATCACCTTAAGCCCAAGATATTTGGCACCTCATCTACCTTAAAGACCAAAATATTTGGCCTACCTAAGGAAATTTTCAAAGCCCAATGACGGTTGGTCCACAACACCATAGGGAATCCTTTTCTTTTAGAGTTTGTATATCTCTACTTTCATCACCACCAATCACTCACTGGGTTTTTTTTTATTTTGCTGCAAGGTACCAATGGCTAACCCGAATGATATGGATGCCCTGACCACACTCATGACCAGTCTCCTTCAAAAGCAAAAGGAGAATTTTCAAGCTATTCTGAATGCTTAACGAGCCCAATTCAAGGAGCAAAGGCAATTCATTATTGAGGAAGTGCGGGCTATGATTAATCAAGCTAACCTCAACCCAACCATCCCAAATTTGATCCTGAACCAAACCACCCCAAATTTGAATCAGGTCAATCCTACTCCGGCCCAAGCCCATGCCCACACTACCTCTGTGCTAAACACCTCCACCCACTCAAATCCTTCCTCTCATTTGAATCCTTTTCAGGGTAGGGAAATTTTCTCCCATCCAGACATCAAATTGCTCATGAAGAAACTAGAAGCTATAGAGAAAACCTTCAAATCCCTAAAGCACTGCAGTGACCTAATTGATATGGATAGCTTGACCTTGTTCCCTGATGCTAAGCTTCCTCCTAAATTCAAAATGCCTGAAATCGAGATATTTGATGGAACTACTTGCCCCAAGATTCATCTAAAGATATATGTGGAGGCAATGTAGCCTTTGGGACTTAACAAAGAGCTCTTTGCTCAACTGTTCCAATAATCACTAATCGAGGCTGCTAGGAGATAGTTCCTTTCACTAGACAAGAGCCAAAAAGGACATGGGGTGATATATGTCATGCATTTATCAAGTAATATCACTACAACAGTGAAGTGGATGTCATTAGGCATGACTTAGAAACCACTAAGCAACTTCCAAATGAGTCCTTCTCCATGTTTCTTACAAGGTGGAGGGTTAAAGCTGCTCAAATGGTAAATTGATCGACCGAAGAAGAACAAGTGGACATACTTGTCAAGAACCTACTCCCAGTTTACCAAACCCATATGCTAACCCAATACATGCCCACCTTCAAAGCTTTAATTGCATTAGTTTCGAAGGTTGAAGATTATATCCAAGGCAAATCATCCCAAACTAGATTCTCCACCACCTATCTGAATAGTGATGAAGAATCTGAACCCCATGACCTTTAAGGCTAAGACTGACATGCCACCTTCCCTTTCAAGTTGAATCCATGCATTTTCACCAAAGTGAAAGCCGGACCCCACCTCACCCCACCTTACCTTTGCCTAAATAGCATTTTATGGAGGAGTTTAAGCTCAACTGATCTGACTTGTCTGAGATTGAGTCCAAATTCAAATCTGAGTCTAAGTCCAAATTCGAGTCTGAGTCTATATTTGTGAGGCCTCGCCCGAGCACCGGTCCGATCCACTAGAGGGAATTGAAATGCTCATTCGGATTTGGTCTCACGATGGAACCCTCGGGTCTGGATTGGTTGATTTTGAAAATGAATTTGGGAGTCGCCACCTTAATTTTATTTTATTTGAGAAAAGTTAAGGATAAACCCATTTGACTCTAATTATTACCCAATAGAAAAGTGCACTAGCCCTCGATTACCAAAGATGATTTGGGAACTAGGTTTTCAGTTCATTTTTATTAGTTTGGCAAGTTTAGTACACAATGGCTTAAAATGGATTCATGAATAATATAAATGAATGAACAATTATAAATGCATGAATGAAAATAAAGCAATAAAGATAGTAATAAAAGTAATAATTAAATAAAGAAGAATAATAAGAACATTAAATTTACAACAAAAATCCAATTAAGGGATACTCCCTCTAGCCCTTATGGGTTCTAGGAGAGTTACACATTCCCTAAATTAAGTCAATAAAGAAAACAGAATAAACAAGAAAAAGAAAACAAAATGAACAAGATGAAAGGAGAAGAAGATTTATTTTAATTGGATTTGATGCTTTAAACAAGTATGCCTACGTATCCCTTCGAATGGGAATCAAAATCTACGTAGTTCACCCTTCTTGCGAAGGGGGGGTTGTTTTAGTCTTAACCTTTTATCATGTTTCAGTTCATTGATTAAAAGGTGAGTTGGTTGATTTTAATTAAATAGAATTGATTACCAAGTTGTTAATTAGGTCAGGTATAATTAACAAATAAAAAGTATCAAAACAAGTTAATTAATTCAGTTTCTAATTAACATGCCTCTTAAAGTGATAAAAAGAGAAGGATTAAAGAGAAGGGGATCATATAAAGGAAACGGGGAAAGCAATAATTATGCTAGAATTGAAAGAACTAAAAGAAGGGGAATAAAAGAAAAGGGAACATGCAAAGCGAAAGGGGAAAATAAAATAAACAAAGGCAATATAAAGGAAAACTAAACTGAAAAGGAAAAACAAAAAGCAAACAAAGCAACAAGGAAACAAAACAAACTTCAAAATAAATAAAAGAAAAGGAAAGAAGATAAATACCTTTCGAAGACGAGGCTTGGGGACGTATGGACGGAGAGAACGACTGGATCGTAATTCCACCTTGACTCGCCTGAACAATAGCCTTCGAATGGCTACTAGGATGGCGCTTTTGATACTCCCTTGAACTAGCTTGAGGAGAGAAACCCCGAACGACCACCCAAAACTAAAAACTTTAAACTAGAAATGCAGCTCTTTTCGAACCAAGCCTTAAAAATTACTTGCGTTTGATCAATTGACTTTTTGATTTAGTAAGAGGTGTCAAAATGAGTTGGAAAGGAGGATTTATATAGGTACAGGGGCTGGGAGCAAGTTTCATGTTTTCCAATGTGGGAAAACTGATCTGAAGTGCACGAACTGCACACAACTCTTCTGAGACCGCACATGAGGGAAAAAGGACCACACAGGAACCACCATGGCCGCACAACATAGGGAGTGACCACACAGGGCCCAAAACGAACTGTACAGAGGCTGTGCGGAACTGCACAGGTCCTATGCGGTTCCTGGGGTGCCCTGTGCGGTCACCTAGGCCGGACCAAGGTCGATTCTTTAGATTTTTTGATCCTTTCTTTCCCGTTTCAGCTTCCGAGACTTATTTGCATGCCCGAGGGTTTAGGCGGTGCAAAATTCAGGGTTCACAGCTGCCCCCTTATTAGAATTGGCCGGTCGGGTGGGCGATTATGATAAATGTGAACTTAGGGATATCTCGAATGATTTTGGTAAACAAGATGACTCCAATCTGTTTTAGGAGGCCCAATTTGATGCTCGATCAGTTTTGAAGCATTTCTAACTTCATTTGGATGGTTTTCCATTTTTAAGGATATTTTTTATTTTTTGGTATTTCTGTCATAATAGGGGCATCCCAATTCTGATCTGGGTAAATGAGATCTTTGATGAAAGAGAAAAATATTGCGAACGCATTGGAACTGACGGTGCTGAATTCTAATTTAAAACGGATCTGAAATTGCATCTCGAGTGATCTGACAGTGGAAGTTACTATGCAAATGAACCCCCTATATAAAGGAGTAACCACCTCTCATTTCTTCACTTTTCATCATTTGTTAGATTTTCACTCTCTCTCTAAAACTCACTTTCTCTAACTTCTCTCTAGAATTCTCTTTCTCTCCACTTTCCTCAAAATTCCTTATGGCTTCCTCTAGCGGCTGACAAACCCGGAGTTACCAGGCCCCGCGGGAGAATACTCACCATCAGATTTACTTCAGGAGCCGGAGACTCATGTTGCTCGCACCTGTGCTATGCCTCCTTCTTTTTTCTTTCCTGTCATACATGTTAGCTTTGCACAAAAACAAAATATGTATATAGTATGTAATTTAGGCAAAGTATCTCAACTGATGATTTTTTTTTTTTTGTAAAATGATAATTAAATAATAAAGGGAGCTAGCTATAGAGCTAGAGGAGGTCAATCAAACCTATCAGTTGTGGCTACCTTTCTGGAGACACGTCCTCAGGTTAGGGAGCTGATTGAGCCTTCAGGGTTGCTCGGCTTCCTATCATTGCAGTATACTCATGAGAGTAACCTCCCACTATTGAGAGCTTTAGTAGAGAGGTGGTGGGACACCACTGATACCTTTCACTTTCCGTGCGGGGAGATGATTGTGACTCCCTTGGATCTGACCATGCTGACGGGATTGCATTTTCGTCGATGATCTCTGAAGTTTTATTCCGATTGGCATGATTTATCAGATGAGTGGTTGACATATCTGTTAGTCCTGCTTTCGTTGTGTGGCCATATTCATCTCTTTCGGGTCTAGCTTCAGGAGAGGATTGAGATTATGACTCTCAATGTGGGTGCCTTTACTGATGAGCAGGCGGCTTGTGTCATCATGCTGATGATTCTAGGCTATTCATTTTGCCACATTAGGAGGGATACTATTGACCTGAGTGTCCTCCACTCGCTAGAGGATTTGACTGTGATTGGGGAGTATGACTGGGGAGGATCTGTTCTTTGTGCGATGTACAGGGAGATGTCTAATTTCTCCCGGAAGTATTCGCTGGCTTAGGCGGGACCCACATTATCTGATAGGTATATCATGATACCCTTGTTTTTGTTTCACACTCTTGCCTCCTATTTACTAACTATCTGTTGTCTGATTTGCAGTACTGGGCTTATGAGTATTTCCCTCACTTATCTCCCCCTTTGAGGGATGCTTCTGTAGATTGCTTCTCTTGTGGCTATGCCTGGAGGTCAGGGAACAGGGGTCGCCATGAGTGGCATAGCTTTCATGGGATCAGGGCATTCTTCTCACATCTTCGAGTATCACAGGTACTGTCTGTCTTATACCACTGTAAACACATCTTTTATTGCTTCTTATAATTTGCTATTTGGCTCTTGTTGGTCCGATGGGTGCCTTTCGAATCTAGGATGATGCATCTGTCAGAGAAGACAGAGTCTAGCTTGACCTTGTCTTCCTTGTATCTGCTGTTACGGTTTCGAGCTGATCGGATGTTCTATCTTAGAGAGAGGGTCTGAGCCCAGCTTATTAGAGAGAGGGTTGTTCCTATTGACCCTCCGGTTGAGATGCGATATGGGCTTCGCATTCGAGATCAGGACATTTTGGGAGCGGGCCTTCCGATAGAGCCTCTTCTGGACTGTGAGGCTGATTATGATGCTTTTTGCCATAGTAGGCTGATACCAGGTGTACCTTTTCTGGAGAGGCATGCCTGACCTATGTCAACAGCTGGTTTTGTTCGTACCTTATGAGGTGAGAGAGGTACAGGTGCAGGTGCAGGTCCGAGTTCTAGTTTTGGACCTAGTAGAGCTTTTCCACAATATCTCTGGGCTGCGAAGGACTTAGATTATGTCTCATGAGATCAGGGGATGGTCAGATATGCTATTCCTGATATTGTGCCATCAGGGTACCCTCCATTCCCAGATGATGTTGCTGAGGTATGTAGCTTGTTTTTGTTGACTGATTTCTAAAAAAAAAAACCATATCTGATATGTTTTATGCTCTGTTTTCTGTAGGTTCCCCTGAATTGGGCCCATCATTCTAATGAGATGGTCGATCAGCTGAGGTCAGCATTATCAGCCTTTCTTACTCTTCGAGGTTTGCACGATGATGATGATGGATCTCTATCACAGAGGAGAAGGCAGAGGCGCGGCAGACATTAGCTTTGACTTTTCCCTTTTATGCACCATGTATGCTAGGATTATGTATGTATGCATGTACCAGAACATGATGTATTTCGAACCTCCCATATGATATGATAATGTTATGGAATGATATATATGCCTTTTGGGATTTATGTATAATTATGAATGCATAAATATATGTCCTGGTTACTTTTTCTCTCTCCTTGCTCTCATTTTTTTCTTCTTTTTTCATCCTTATTCCTCCAAAAACTGTACGCTAGATCAAATTGAGGAAAGCGGGACTGAGTTCGAAGTGACTAGGGAAAAGGGGAGTGGGAACCGCATGTTCCGCACAGGCTTTGTGCGAAATTGTACAGACCACATGCGAAACTGCAAATAATGTGTGCGGTTGAGAAATCTTGACTGCACAGAGCTTGTACGGAATTGCACAGGCCTTGTGCGGCTAGTGTTGTGAGAAACCATTTTTTCCAGCCTTTTTTGCCTATAAATAGGGTCTTTTAGAGTTTTTAAACTCATTCTAGCTTCTCCTACTTCTCAAGTACTGTTTTTTCTCGCTCTTTTTGCTTTTCTTTCTTATTTTCTTGTCTTTTTTGCTTCTCTTTTTTTTTTCTTCTTTTCATTATGGAGCCCTATTTTAGTCACTCTATGCACTTATGGACCAAAAACCTTGAACAAGTGGAGTGCATTAATTTGGAGAGGTTTGGAATCAGTGCCATGCCAACCCTAAGGGGTGTAAAAATTGATTGGAATTTTCTGAGGGCTTGCATGAGGATTTGGGATCCTGATGTACATGTGTTTAGGTTTGGGGCTAGCATGGAGGAGATATGCCCTACTTTTGAGGAGTTTAGTGTACTCCTAGGTTCTGATCCTGAGGCAAATCTGGCTGCCCCGGTTTAAAAGGTAGGTTATTTCAATTCCTTTCAGAGGCTTTTGGGATTGGATGTGGCAACTGCTAGCCCTATGGTAATGGGAGATTGGGTAGATCTGACTGCTGTGATCACCGAGTTTCATTATCCCCGAGATTTTGAGGAGGATGAGTGGCAAAATCGCCGGATGCGAGCTCTGTCTTTTTGCTTGACTTCAGGTTTCCTTTTCATAGGCCCTGTGGGTTGAGAAGATGTTAGGGTAACTAAGCTAGTGAATCAGATGGAGGATGGGTGCTCAATCGCTGCCATTGTTCTAACTAAGACTATTCTTAGCTTGGATCTAGCGTATAGGAGCAATGGGCCTTAGTCTGTGAGCCCAATCATTCTACAGGTATGTTTTCATATTCTCTTGCTTTCTTCTACATTTTTCTTCTTTTTTTTTTTTTATTTTTTTTTCTCTTTGCTCAGTTTGCCTTTTTCACAACAGATATGGCTGAGGGACCACTTAAGGATTGTCTCCCCCCTACTCAACGAGACTATTCAACCTCCTAGTACAGGTCCCACAAGATAGTCATCAAGTTCAATTCAGAAAGGGAGTGGACTTCATGGCTTTTTGAGTTAGGTTAAAAGGAGCTGCTGTGGCTTTGTCCTTGGTATAAGATCAAAAAGTTCATGACCATGAGCTTTGGCTACAAGATGGTATATCTGCTTGGGTTGCATATGGTGACCTTCTACCAAGGAACCATAACAATGTGACAGATGGGCCATGCACAAGGAGTGCCTCCAGATGGTGCCCTCTTCAATTCTACACTGATCATCCTTACTGTGGCTAGAGCTGTTATGAATGGTTGGCTCTGAGGCTTTCATACCGTTCTACCATCCCATAACTTTGACAGGTTGGAGGATTACAATTTATGGTGGATTACAATGACTTGGCCAACAGAAAAGGCTAGGAGGGTGGCCTTACTGTATGAGATTGAAGATGGAGATACTATGGAGGAAGTTGATCCAAAAGGGAAAAGAAAAATGATCTAGAGTCTTTTCAGATTTTAGATTCTAGGATTTTAGAGCTTTAGACATAG
>CATKHJ010713056.1:0-25768 GCA_949750685.1 Vernicia montana
TTCGTGACCCACCTCTCTTTCCTGGGAATTTACCTTGTGGTGATTTGTTAGTACAATCGTTCTCACTCCATTCACCTGTGCAATAGTTGAAGGTGAATTTGTTATTATTGGTGGAAGTAAAAAACCCGAATTCCACAACAGATAGTACATAAGATTATGTGAAATTATTTATTTGCTAAATTTATTTTCTCAAGAAGCAAATGATGAGCAACTATTTTTAGTTTGGGGATTGGGGTAGATGTAGATTGGTTGTGAGTTTTGACAGTAAAATTTTGAATTGATTAGGTCCTGGGACAGTTTTGTGTGACAACATGAGTTATGTGTTCATGTTCCTGTCAATTTCTACATCAAATATGGTTGCTACTTCCCTTGCCAAACAGGTTAGCTTCTTTCCATTAAATTTAGACATCAAGACTCTGTCATATGGCTCTTTGTTATGCCAAATGTGAAATTACCTAACACAACATTTTGGGATAATGTTCAATATAGTGAAGCTGATATGAATCTTCTGAGGAGTTATTAAAAGCAACCACTTATTGGGGGCTCGACTATTTCATTGAAAAGAGCAGCTGCTCCTTGTACTTAAATTTCAATCCTCTGCTATAGCTTATTCTTGATCACGTCAAGTAATTAATGTACATTGTGTAAATCTTGCTCTCTGACGCTCAATATTTTGTGATATAATTTTTTATTTTGTGCCCTTTTTATTTTTTCAATAATTTGCTTTGAATACATTGGTTCCTTAATTTTATTTTTTACCTTAATTAAAAGTTTAGTTACTATATGATTTTCTATGTTAAGAGCAGTTTTGTTTGATCATGCACAATGGGTGCAGGGTAAAAATGAAGTGCAGCATCAACTATCTGTCTTGCTCTTTATTGGATTGACTTGTGGATTTCTAATGGTTTTGTTCAACAAGTTCTTTGCTGCATCAGTATTAACTGGTAATAGAGACCGCACAGCTTTTTGTTTTATTTTTTTTTTAAATTGGGAAATGAATACTTTTTTTTTTTTTTTTGAAATCGGAAATGAATACTTGATTACATTTCATTTGTCAGTCTTGATCACTAAATAATTGATAAAAAGAACCTGGAGTTGAGAAATATCAAAGACCAACCAGTCACTGATAAATCTTTTATTCTTTCTTTCTTTCAGCTTTTACAGGATCCAATAATATACATCTTGTCCCTGTAGCAAACACATATGTTCAGGTTCACTTCTTTAAAATAAATTTATTTCTTCCACTTTCTTTCATTCTGTTACTGGTGAATCATAGCATATTATATTTGCATCCAAGAAGAACAATAACAATATCATGGAAGACTTACAATTTTCCTTGGATTTCAGTTTCTCTACTATCAACCTTTTGAGTTCAGCACTCATTTTCCATTATCTTTGTCATTGTTCACATTTGTTATATGGAAGGTCATTTGTTTTTTGATGGAATATGGAATATACATTGTTTTCAAATATAACCGTTAGTAGTTGGATAGAATTGAACCTGTGACATTAACTTTTGTTCATTTATATTTATCAAAGGAACAAATTTACAGATAGTCTCTATGGTTACTGTTCATGTTTGATTGTGAAGTATGCCAACTATGTGTACAAAGATGCCAAGTTTGAAGTTTCTAATCTCTGTGTCCTTTATTCTTCATTTTTGACAATAATCAAACTCAAAGTGATTACTTGTTTCCTTTCCACAAAAATTTTGCAGCTTATCCAAATTAACATATTCCTAGGAGGAGGAAAAAAGAGAATAAAAAAAAAAGTCATGAAGAATAGTGTTGGGAGATTAGTAATTTTGTATTCATAAGATGTCTTACAATCTTAAATGGGGTGGATGATAGAGTTTACTTTAATGCATAGCTCAAGTTTTTCTTTCTTACTCAACTCTTAACGGATAAATTTTAAGAATCACAGGATGGTCAGTTAGCCTTAAAATTAAATTATATATTGGCAATTCTTTTGTGTGTGAATCTCTCATTTGTTTGCGCTCATGACTGTTATTACATGCCCCCTCTGCTTGACATTCTTCCGTGATCATTTGTTAACAAAGTCCTGTCTCTCTAGTTGATTGTTAAAAAACATTATATTGATTTCCTTTATTTGTTTTAATGACATTTTTAAACCTTTCCATTTCTTTGGTAGATTCGAGGTTTAGCATGGCCTGCAATTCTTATTGGATGGGTTGCTCAAAGTGCAAGGTGGAGATACACTATACTTTTCCCATGCATTATCTGCTAAATGTGTTGGCAGCCCCTTATTTTGGTTATTGTATGATGACTCTTGAGTTGCTAATGCAATCTTTAAGAACTAATATACTGAACTTCCTGGACTTGTGGTGTCTATAGCGTTTTGCTTTTTCCCTACAAAATTCTTTTGAGCCAGTTAAAATGCTTTGTATTAATCTTTGCTCTCTCTTTCTCAGCCTTGGGATGAAAGATTCATGGGGACCATTGAAAGCATTGGCAGTTGCCAGTGCTATAAATGGCATTGGTGATATAGTCCTCTGTAGGTTTCTAAACTATGGTATAGCTGGCGCAGCATGGGCAACAATGGCGTCACAAGTATGCTGAATAAACATTCTGGCTTTTATAATGAACAATTGATTCAATCCCATTGTACAGTAATCAAAATGCACTTCATCCCTTGTTTCTGTTGCTGCTTAGTGACTTACCCGTATATTTCAGGTTGTTGCTGCTCTTATGATGCTTGATTCACTGAACAAGAAAGGATACAATGCATATACTATCTCTGTTCCATCGCCTACTGATCTAAGGACAATATTTGGGCTTGCTGCTCCAGTGTTTGTAATGATGATGTCAAAGGTTAGTTTCATAATATATCTATAGAATTGGCTATGTTCTTGTGATTATTCTTATGCATATATATGAGGCAATTTCTATGTCTTAGGTGGCTTTCTACTCTCTCCTTGTATATTTTGCTACATCTATGGGCACACTCAGCTTGGCTGCACATCAGGTTCGTTATGCTCATCCTTGTATATCACTTTTTTCAGGTCCTCTTGTTGACATCCGTAAGAATTGATGTTTGTGTACAATCACTTATTCTAGGTCATGATTCAAGCATTCATGACATGTACAGTTTGGGGTGAACCTCTTTCTCAAACTGCACAATCATTTATGCCTGAGTTGATGTACGGAGTCAATCGAAGTTTGGCAAAGGTTAGTGATGCTCATTTTTCGCCTCTGCATCATTCTATTTACACGTGCTGATTGTATTACTTGATATTAAACTAGTAGCATTGCAAGACTTTCCATGTGTTCTTTTGGGTGAGATGACTATATACAAGCACAACCTTTCTCCCACTTATGGATGAAATTGAATCATTATAGATGCCTTTGTTGCAGAAGCTCTGTATATGTTTTCGCTTGCTCAAAGTATTTTATAAGGTTTATGATATTTAACAGGCTCGAATGCTGCTGAAATCTCTGGCAATCATTGGAACCATACTTGGATTGCTCTTAGGGATTGTCGGAACATCTGTTCCTTGGTTGTTCCCCAATATCTTTACACCTGATCAGCAGGTCATCCAGGAGGTTAGTTCTTGTTTTAGTATTTTCAAAATATGGTTTATCCATAATTTTCATAAGGCCAACAACATTATGAGCATGGGAAGAAGCATGAGTAGTATCAATTAGTCATATAGAGATCACATCTTTGCATGTGACTATGTGCTTCTTTAGAGGGATTGTCAAATAATTTCTGTCATTGCAACATTACCATCTGATCCTGTCAACTCAACTCCACTCCAATCTTAATCTAGCTTTTATTGGCTATATATAGATTCTTTTCATCTATTTAGCTTGGTTCAGGCCTACCTTATGTATGGTTTGTATATAATCATGTTAAATCCGTATAAATTTAGGCTTTTATTTATCCAATCTTTTTGAAGCCAATTTCAAAGTGTTTTGGTCTGCAGCTCTAACATGTCTAATAATTGAAAGATGAATCCAACCAATTAGAGTCATTTCTACCAGATAAATAATCATACATGTGTCATTAGCTTAAATGGCCAATTTCAGTTATAATGTAGATTGTGCATCAACAGTGAATCACATTTCAACCAAGATAGAGGAAATAGAGTTAGGTATATAGCAAATATCCTATTGGCAGGATATTTTTTTCACAGCTACATAAACAGTGATCTAAATTTCAAGGATCTGATAATTACTGTGTACTGCTGTGTCTATGCAGATGCACAAAGTGCTGATTCCATTCTTTATGGCACTAGCTGTGACACCCTGTATCCTCAGCTTTGAAGGAACATTGCTGGTATGTTTAATTAAAATTTGATCTGAAATTTTCTAAATGTGAAACTTCAATAATGCTGTGTGTGCATTGTAGTATCATAAATTCTGTTTGCTTCTGCAGGCAGGGCGGGATCTTAAATATCTTAGCATGATTATGAGTGGATGCTTTTCTGTGGGTACTCTAGTACTCTTGGTAGAGATCTATTTCTCAGTCTCCTAGTTTCTATGTCTGTAACTTCTTCAAACTTCTTATACATTAAAAATGGTATACCATTTCTGTTTTCACCAGCTCGTGAGCAGCAGAGGATATGGATTGCTGGGATGTTGGTGTACACTCCTAGGCTTTCAATGGGTAAGACTAGCATCCTCAGCAATCATGAAGGCAAAATTTGAACCTTGACTTATTTGAAGGGATGGATTTTTTATATTCTTAATTTTTTCAGGCTCGATTTTTCCTTACTCTCCAACGCCTTCTTTCCCCCAATGGCATACTGTTCTCTGAAGATCTCAGCCAGAAGGGATTACAGAAGCTAGGAGCTGCATAGTTTCAGAATCCATATAAACATTTAAGATATTGCCAAGGTTCAAATTTCATGCCCTTATCTAGCGGACTGTAATCATTGCAAGAATTACAAGATCAGCATATGCTCGCACCATAGCCGCGGAGTTCAACTGTCATCATTCTTCAGTGCCCAAAAGAGGCCAAACGTGCCCTACCTCAAGCTGCAAATATTATTTTTCTTCATAGCAAATAGCCCTTGCTAGATCAATTGACTCATTTGAAAAGCTTTCCCACACAAGTGAAGAAAAATAGTATATTAAGCTAAAATATTGTTCATTACGTTGTGCTTCCAATTCTGAAATAGTTTTAATAGATCAATGTTTCAAGAAATATATGGAATGCAGGATAAGTTTTTTTTATTTTTGTTCAATCTTCTTCCTGCTGCATGCTCTATGGAATGCGTTATCAACATTGTTACATTGTAACTTCATACATGCCATACCATCATTCAGTTATTTACATGTCTGTGCGTGTGCAAGCAATAGAGAAACATTAAGACTCGACCATATGTGCAATTTAGCAATTAAAATCAATCGTTATACTTGCAGTTCAGAAGCAACGCAACAAGCAGAATCATCCAAGTACAAGTAGTCAAGCTACCCCTTGCCCCCTTTTTAACCCATCCTATATCTATAAAACACATGCATTCAGAGAGGGTCACATGGCCCCTTCCTAACAAAATCAAAAAGCCCCTTGAATTCACTTTCATTGACAATCCTATCTGCCACCAAAAATTTTGGAAATTTGTCATCTTGCCAAGCATTTCTCAAGTAATGGCCATGTTTCAATAGGCTGCATCAAAATATTTCCAGCAAGAGTGCTAGAAAATAATGCTGTTTGAAACCTGCTGCTTCCTCGACGGCCACGCCCAGATAGCCTTGGTACTTGTCCTCTTGGCTACAATTTCAGTAAGGCAATCAGTAAGTTTCTACAATTGGCAAGAATTATATGTGGAACACATGATTGTCAAAGAGAAATTCTAGAAAAGGTAGTTTTTCTTCTTGTTCTTTACCAGTGACACAGGCTTCAATTTTGAGTCTTTTCTCACAAAAATCCTACGTGCCAGTTTCTTTTTCTCCTCTGCCTCCAATTTTGAGATACTGGGCCGGTATACAATCACTGTCCGACCAATTTTGCCAACCACCACTGACCCGGTTGCTTCCTCCAGTTGTTGAACCACATCCTCTAGCTCCCCTGGACAAGTCCGGTGTATTTTGATCTGTTCAAAGCATGTAAGTGTTGGCTTAGCACACCAAACAATCTCATACTCTATTAACCCAATCAGCAGAAGTGGTAAAATAGAAGATTGGGCTACAACTACAAGTATGAAGACATACCAAAACACAACAAGAAATGCTATTAGCAGAACCCTATTTAATGCTTACAAAATCCAAGAGTTTAAACAATCATTGGCAAGTGATTTTGAGATGTCATCAAACAGAACTCTACATTTTATCACTCGTTCATGTAGCCTAGAGCCAATTTTAGGAGAAATTACTAATATGCTAAACGGAAATGATCAATGACCTCCATCACTAGCTTATACCCCATACTTACTACCTACTCCAAATCAACTGATCTTTTCATTTACAATGCTTTCTACATCAAATCTTCAGAATCAAAACTTGTCTTGGTTCTTCTGCAAGTCAAAGTTTGAAGCAATGGGTTTTCCGCCCCCCCAGTCCCCCTTTTTTTTTTTCTGTGCAAGTAATGGTAGCTTCAAGCTACGAAAACAGATATTATAATATATACTCCACGTCACAACAACAGTGTCAAAGGCATTCCCAGTTTTTATATCCATAAAATTCAAAATCCATTTCATAACCAATCAATGATTTTACCTGTAAATTCTGTGTTAACTGGCTTTATCCACATCTCACAAAATTCATAAAAACTGGTAGCTCCAATTAGAAAGGTTGACAGAACTTCAAATTCTGCCCTTGAATTGAAAATTCCACCCATCAAGAAATGATTCTAAAAACTATAAAACAAAATATTTCTTCTACTTGGGAAATCAAATCATATCATAACTCAAAAGCATTCCCTAACACTTCAATTTCCAAGCAATAACATATAAAAAGCTCGTAACTATCCAAAAAAGACAACATAAAAACCCTAAACCCTAAAGAAGCAAATATCAATTTCATAACTGAGAAATTAACAAACACTACCAACAAGCAACATCACAATTAAACCAATTTTTTTTTTTATTTACCTTTAAAAGCTCGTTAGCTTCAAGAGTCTCAATAAATGAAGCCGCAACATTATCTGTGACACCAGACTTGCCCACTAACTGGCACTTGAGCTTCTTCCCTAACCCATGCGCATAAGAAGCTAACTCTTTCTTTTCCTTCACCGTCAAATTCGGTACTTTTGAACCATTTCTCTTCAAATTCAAACCTTCTTTAAGCGACCCATCAACAGAATCAACAAGAACAGAATTGTCTTCCAATTCCAAGGTATCATTTCCACTATCATATTCAATTTCACCAACACCATCATCATCATCATCTTCTTCTTCTTCTTCAATTTCTTCTTCTAAAGAAATAGTGTGATTCAAAGAAGAAGTGGAGAGAGAGTGTGAAATGAAAAGAGAATGAGTAGTGGTGGACGGTGAATAGAGAAAAGAAGATAGGGTGGTGGTGGTATTGTGTAGCTGGGTTTTTGGGTACTTGGAAAGCACAGATTTTCTGGAGATGCTGACAGTGGAGAGGGCGGCGGCGGAGGTGGTGGGAAGAGGTATTAAAGAGAGAAATGGTGATGGTGGTGGTGGGGATGGGCGGAGGAGGCGGTGGAGGATATGGGTGGTTGATAATGATGATGGCACCGCCATGACCGGAGTGGGTGACTCTCAGTCTGAGCTTTAGTAGTGATGAAGATAAGCAAATTGTATTGAATGGGACAAAATTAAAAGTGTTAAGGGTGTTTGGTCTAGTGGTATAATTCTCGCTTCGGGTGTGAGAGGTCGCGATTTCGATTCTCGCGACACCCCCCTTTTTCTAATTTCAAATTTTATTGTCAATTTTTTAATTTTTTTTTAGCTTAATGACAAAATAATAATAATAATAATCTTTAGCACTTTTTTCATCTCATCCATAAATTTTATAACTCACAACTTATAAATTTGTTAAATTTTATATTATAACCACAACATCAAATCCTTAAATTTGAAAGAAAAAAAAAATTCTGAATAATTGAGAAATTATTAAATCAATCGAATTCACCTCACCACTTATAAACTGATAAATCATGTGATACATAATTAGGCTTGTTAATTGGATCAAATCAATTTAAATTCAAATTACTAATTTAGTAATCAAGTCTAACTAGATCCAAATCAATTTGATTTCAATTCGACTTTAGATTAAGATCGGTTCGATTCGATATTATATCCCTTTGAATCAAATAAAAAATATTTTTCGCTGAAAATTAATAAAATTTGAATCATAACCAAGTCTGAATATCCAAATTGCTAAATTAAGATGGGGTCATATATTTTTAAAATCGAACCTTGCAAAAACTTTAGCCATCTCTTTTCTTTTTCTCTCTCAAAGTTTTCCTTTCGTTATTTTTAGCTGGAGACAACCTTATTGTTTTATTTTTTTCGTAGTTTTTGTTTGTTTTGATAAGTACAAATATGCTCCTTACAGATTTGTTAGTATTATTATTTTTTTTTTTGTGTATGTTTTTGTTTATTTTTGTTTTCTTTGATGGAGCTATTTATTCTTTTTTTTATGAAAGTATTTGTTTTTCAATTTTTTAATTATTATTATCTCTATATGGGATTAATGTTAAAAATTTCAATGAGAATAATAAATCATATATTTATAGTTGTGCGATCGGGCTCGTTCGAAGATATAGAAATCGAGTTGTGGCATTATATAACCACCGAGCGGAGTGTACTTACCGTTGTTATGCCGAGTCAATTGCTATGTCAACATAACCATCTTTCTACTTATGAATATTATCATCTTTCGAGTTTGATCCAAAAACATGGTTTATAGTTTGTAAAATATATTGATGTAAAAAATTTCAATGAGAATAATAGATCATATATTTATAGTTGTGCGATCGGGCTAGTTTGAAGATGTAGAAATCAAGTGTCAAAGAAAGCGGCTACCAACTGCCAACCCAGCCAACAACTGTTTTCTTTGCACCGATTTTTTTTGACAAACATGCAGCTGTATTTTTAGGTAGCAAATGTCAAATATTGTTGTACCTAATTTTAGGTGGTGAATGTCAAAAAAGGGAGCTGCTCCATCTATAAATACATCAGCTCATTTAGTGCTAAGTGTGCAAAAAAAAAAAGGAGTGAGATTTGTTGAGGGAAAATTGAGAGAAATTTTTTTGAGTTGTGAGTGTTGTAAACACTGTATATTTTCTCCTTTTAGTGAAAGATCTGCAGCAGCCTGTGGAGTAGGCAAGTTTGTGCCAAACCACGTAAATTGTGTGCGTTATTTATTATTTTTGCTCTCTCTCATAAATCTGGCATATAGAAAATTTGCGTATATTTCCCAACAACTTGTATTAGAGCTTTTAGTTCCTATTTTGGGGTAGAAAAAATATTTTAGTGGAACTGCTATTCGGGGCAGTATCATATTTTGAGAAAAGAAATATACTGCACGGAAGAGAAAAATACGATGAATTTTTTTGTGTGATCCGTTTTTGAAACGGGTGTAAAATAAAAAAATTTGGTGAATAGTAAAACAGTAATTGTGCAAAATTTTTACATGGTTTTACTGTTTGAAAACTGTTGCAACTCTGTTTAGAACTGTAGAAGTCCAACTCAGAACTGTATCAGGGTACGGTACTATTCATACGTATAGTTACTATTCACAGGGGGATACTGTTCATACGTACAGTTACTATTCATATAAATAGTAAATTTCATGAATAGTGAAATTTTGCAGGCAATATCAGTTTGTCAACGGTGGTGTTTTCATACATAGTGGTTCACAAGAATTGTCAGAAAAGATCTAGAAGAAGTCAGATTTGAGTGGGAGCAATGGCCGCAGACGAAGGGAAGGTGAAACTCGAGAAGTTTGATGGCGCAGATTTTGGGTTCTGAAAAATGCAGATAGAGGATTATCTGTATCAGAAAAATCTGTATCAACCTCTTAGGGAAGAAGCCAGAGTCTATGAAGGAGGAAAAATGGAACCTTTTAGATAGGCAGGCCCTCGGAGTTATTCGATTGATGTTATCCCGCAATGTTGCTTTTAATATAGCAAAAGAAAATACCACAGCAGGTCTTATAAAGGCTCTTGCTAGTATGTACGAGAAGCCATCCGCCTCAAATAAAGTGCACCTTATGAGGCGATTGTTCAATCTGCGGATGACGAAAGGCGCATCGACAGCTCAACATCTCAACGAACTCAACACAGTCACAACCCAATTGAGTTCAGTTGGTATTGAATTTGATGAAGAAGTACGATCATTAATACTTTTATCTTATCTACCAGAAAGTTGGAATGCTACTGTCACAGCTGTGAGTAGCTCATCGGGAAGAAATAAGTTAAAGTTTGATAATGTTCGTGATCTGGTTCTCAGTGAAGAGATCCGACGGAGAGAGTCGGGTGAACCGTCAACCTCTTCAATATTGCATAAAGAGTCAAGAAGAAGAAATTCAACCAGAGGTAAAGGCTAAGGTAGATCAAAGAACAGGAGGTCTAAATCCAAGAATCCTAGTAATTATAATAACTCAAAGACCATCGGGTGTTGGAATTGTGGGAAGACTGGGCACTAAAAAAATCAGTGCAGGAGTACACCAAAGGACCAGGAAGTGAAGGCAGAGGCAAATGTTACTTCCACCTCAAGAGGAGATGATGCGTTGATTTGCTCTCTAGAAAGCAAGGAAGATTCTTGGGTATTAGAATCGTTCCATGCTACTTCACAAAAAGAACTATTTGAAAGTTATGTCCCCGAAAATCTTGGGAAGGTATACCTTATGATGATCAACCTTGTGCTATTGTTGGTAAATATGTAGTGAAGGTTAAGTTGAACGGGTCAGTTTGGGAGCTGAAGGATGTCAGATATATTCCCGACCTAAGAAAGAACTTAATCTCAGTTGGGCAATTGGCTAGCGAAGGATACACCACAATCTTCCATGGTGATGATTAGAAGATTTCAAAAGCTGCAATGACTATTACTCAAGGAAAAAAGAGTGGTACTCTTTACATGACAGCAAATGCACGTTGTTTGATCACAGTTGCAGCAGGCAATGAAACTCCCAAACTGTGGCACCAGAGATTAGGCCACATGAGTGAGAAGGGGATGAAGATTATGCACTCGGAAGGGAAACTTCCATGTCTACAGTCAGTGGAGATAGACATGTACGAAGATTGCATACTTGGAAAGCAGAAAAGGGTCAGCTTTCAGACAAGTGGCAGAACCTTGAAGAAGGAGAAGCTAGAGCTTGTTCACTCTGATGTTTAGGGACCAACAACAGTCCCATCCATTGGTGGAAAACACTACTTCGTGACTTTCATCGACGATCATTCTCGGAAAGTATGGGTTTACTTTCTAAAGCATAAGTCTGAAGTATTTGAGACTTTCAGGAAATGAAAAGCTATGGTTGAAAATGAGACAGATCTAAAAATCAAAAGGCTCAAAACCGACAATGGTGGTGAATATGAAGACACCAGACTCAAGAAGCTGTGTCAGAATAGAGAGAATTGTGCCAGGTACGCCTCAACACAATGGTGTAGTAGAGCGTATGAACCAAACGTTGACAGAAAGAGCCAGAAGCATTCGTATACAGTCAGGATTACCGAAGCAATTCTGGGAAGAAGCAGTCAACACAACAGCTTACTTGATCAACCGAGGCCCATCGGTACCATTGGAGCATAGAATACCAGAAGAGGTATGGAGCGGAAAAGAGGTAAAACTCTCACACCTAAGAGTTTTTGGTTATGTAGCTTATATGCATATTAGTGATCAAGGCAGGAATAAGCTTGATCCCAAATCCAAGAAATGCACTTTTATCGGCTATGGCGAAGATGAGTTCGGCTACCGCATTTGGGATGACAAAAACAAGAAGGTGATCTGCAGCAGAGATGTCATTTTCAACAAAAAGGTGTTGTACAAAGATAGATATAAAACTGACGCCAGCGACTCAGAGAATAGTGGGCCAATATTTGCAGATGCAGATGACATCCCAGATGGTCCTCCATCAGAACAGATAATAGCAAATCCTCAGCCAGAGGAATTTGGTGGACAGAGTAGTGAGCAACAGTCCGACACACCGTCTCCTACTCTAACTCCTGTATTGAGAAGGTTTTCTCGGCCTCATGTGCCTAACAAGAGATACATGAATTATCTGTTGCTAACTAATGAAGAAGAGCCTGAATGTTATGATGAGTCATGTCAGACCGGAGATGCTAGCAAGTGGGAGCTTGCCATGAAAGATGAGATGAAGTCTCTGATCTCCAACCAGACATGGGAACTAGCTGAGTTACCCGTGGGGAAGAAGGCACTTCACAACAAATGGGTGTATCGAGTGAAAGAGGAGCATGATGGTTCCAAGAGATATAAAGCTCGACTAGTTGTCAAAAGATTCCAACATAAGAAATGAGTTGACTACACCGACATTTTTGCTCCCGTTATGAAACTCAATACCATCAGAACAGTATTGAGTATTGTTGCCAGTGAAAATCTTCATCTTGAATAGTTGGATGTGAAAACTGCATTTCTTCACGGAGACTTGGATGAGGAAATATACATGCACCAGCCAGAAGGTTTCTCAGAAACAAGGAAAGAGAACATGGTGTGCAGACTTAAGAAAAGCTTGTATGGCCTTAAACAAGCCCCAAAGCAGTGGTACAAAAAATTTGACTGCTTTTTGCACAGGGAAGGTTTCCAGAAGTGCAACGCCGACCACTGTTACTACTTCAAGAGATATAGCTCCAGCTATGTCATTTTACTACTATATGTTGATGACATGTTGGTAGTAGGTTCACATATGGACGATATTAGAAGGTTAAAGTAGCAATTGTCAAAGGAGTTTGACATGAAGGACTTGGGTCCAGCAAAGAAGATTCTTGGAATGCAGATCACAAGAGATAAGCAAAGAGGGCTCCTGCAATTATCTCAGGCAGAGTACATCAATCATGTTTTGCAGAGATTCAACATGGGTGACACCAAGCCAGTCAGTACACCCTTGGACAGTCACTTTCGTCTATCCAAGGATCAATCACCTCAGACGGAGCTGGGGTTCAAACAGAAGAAGAACGTTCTGCACAGTGATAGTCAGAGTGCAATACACTTGGCGAAGAATTCAGCATTTCATTCTAGAACCAAGCATATTGGTCTTCGTTATCACTTCATCATATCTCTGTTAGAGGATGAGGTGTTAAGATTTGAGAAAATCCAAGGAAGCAAAAATCCAGCTGACATATTAACAAAATCAGTGACTATCGACAAACTGAAGTTGTGTTCAACTTCATTTGGCCTGCAATAATGACAAGGCTAGGAAAAGTTGCTGCATTGATCGAAGTGTGAAGATAAATTGAAATCGGTCTTCAAGTGGGAGATTGTCAAAGAAAGCGGCTACCAACTGCCAACCCAGCCAACAACTGCTTTCTTTGCACCGATTTTTTTGACAAACATGCAGCTGTATTTTTAGGTAGCAAATGTCAAATATTATTGTACCTAATTTTAGGTGGTGAATGTCAAAAAAGGGAGCTACTCCATCTATAAATACAACAGATCATTTGGTGCTAAATGTGCAAAAAAAAAAAAAAAGGAGTGAGATTTGTTGAGGGAAAATTGAAAGAAATTTTCTTGAGTTGTGAGTATTGTAAACACTGTATATTTTCTCCCTTTAGTGAAAGATCTGCAGCAGCCCGTGGAGTAGGCAAATTTGTGCAGAATCACGTAAATTGTGTGTGTTATTTATTATTTTTGCTCTCTCTCATAAATCTGGCATATAGGGAATTTGCGTATATTTCCCAACATCGAGTTGTGGCATTAGATAGCCATTGAGCGGAGCGTGCTTACCGCTGTTATGCTGAGTCAATTGCTATGTCAACATGACCATCTATCTACTTATAAAAATTATCATTTTTCGAGTTCGATTTAAAAATATAGTTTGTAAAATTTTATATTTTATTTACTGTTAATCATGTAATTTATTTTCATGAATAATAATTATTTTTTCCATCTAAAAAAAAAAAAAAAAAATGGAACCCGCATATTTTGTTGCTATTTTAAAAGGGCCACCTAGTTGACATGCATTTGTGCTATGAGTCTGTAACTTTTATTTCAGCATATCGTCTTATTTTTTATTCTAGATTGCTGACAATAAAATTTATGTTAGAATTAAAAAATTAAAAAAAAAGGGCTAAAATTTACAAAAAAAAAAAATTCATTAAACCTTTTTTTTTTTTTTTTAAACTAGTGGATGGAGATAATTAATCATCAATTCACATGTTTTATTATACCATATAATCATTTAAAAAACTATTTTCTTTCATCTAAATAATAATAATAATAAGCAAAAACTAAAAAATTATACACGTCATCTCTCTCCAATTCCTTGATGATCCCAAAGAAACCCTTCCTTGATACATTGTATTCAAATCACCACTATCAGCTATACCATTAAACACAACCAAATTATTTCTACGAGATTTAAGTACTCCTGTCCTGAAACAAATTAAAATGAAATAGTGATTAGTTATATATTTTCTTATTTTGTGATAAGAATAAAATTAGCTAAATCCTAATTGAGCCTAAGAAAGGGTAAACTCATCTAAGGGATTATTTATTTATGGGTCTGAAGTATGAATACAGTTGGCAAACCGACCTCTCAAAGCTCAAGACTCATATGATGAGACATTGGCTCGCCCTCAGAACTCGTTTTCGTTCTCGTCATTGAAGCTCGTCCTTGTCCTCAAATGTCATCTTTATAAAACTTGAGTAGCAATCAACTCGCCCACTTTAATATCAAATTAAAGCTCTACCTCTCATCTATGCTTATTGATTCGACTTGTCTAAAGGTCATTAAGTGGATTGTTGTAAGAGCTATCACGTCATGATTAAGCACACCAATGACGGTGCCCATGACCCTGCAACAACAGCTAAACGCATGTATAGTGTTAGAAGACTAATACAAAAGAGACTGCTTGTCCTATCAATTCAGACTTCTCTTTTCCTTTCCGCCATTAGAATGTTACCACATGCAAACATACTCTCACCCAACAATGAACTCAAGTGAGTATAAAAGGGAAGATCAGTCACTCATACAAATGGAGGCGGACTCCCACAAGTAAGTGGACCCTCATTAAAAACTCTTAATAAGAATTAGGAAGAGACCAGTTCTTCTGGCTTCAGGTTCTTTTATTTTCAAGCTTACTAACTTATGCATCAGAAGCGGACCCTGGGGCTCCTGATTCATTTTTTCTCTGTCTACAGACTTTATTTCATCACCTCATATCATGAGATTTCCATTTCTAGAATGAGGTAATTTTTGCCTCATTAAAATGGCATCGTTTGTGGAAAACGGTATAAAAAAAATTTGTGTCTCTCCCTCTCTTTTTCTAGCCAGAAATATTAGATCCAGCTACAAAAATTCACTCAACAGCTTCTATGTGATCCATACATCTTTCAAGTTGATGGAAGCTAAAAATATATATGTATATATATATCAACATCCACCAAAGATCCAAGCTCATTTTCTACTGAAAATGGATATTGGATCGCCAAAATAACATTGAAATCATAATCACCGGAGGGGCGGTGGACCACCGTCAAGAACTCCTTCATCGGAGGTGGCATGCTCTCCTACGTACTAGCTCACAACATGGGTTTTTGGTATATTTTCCTTTTGATTCAAGGGAAAATCACACAATTAGGTTGCAAAAAAATAACTTTTTTAGTTCGCAACTCATTTTTATGGATCTGGAAATATTCCAAGTGATCTTTGAGGTTGTCCATGCCACTCTAAATATGTTTTCTATACTTCTCATGCCATCAATTTAATTTCATACTATTATTTGCTAATATAAGATGCAAAAATAAAAAGACCTTGTCATGGCGAGGCAAAATCCCTGTTAAGAGAAAAAATACCTAGTGAACTCTAGGCAAAATTTTGAGAGGCAACTCCCTACACGAGGGAGAAAGACCTAGTGAACTCTAGGCAAAAGTCCAAGAGGCAACTCCCTGCACGAGGGAGAAAAACTTAGTGAACCTTATGCAAAAGTCCGAGAGGCACCAAAGACTTAGTTCAACTAGACGAAAGTCTGCGAAGCACCAAAGACCTAGTACAACTAGGCGAAAGTTCGCAAGGCATATTACACGACAACCTCTATGCAATGTAGAATTCTAAAGTCCTCTATTGACAAGGCAAATTATCTGAGGATATAATATCTTGAATTTTCAATTATAAAATTTATTAAATTTTTGGGATATTTTATTAATTAAATTATTATTTTAATTTTTTTTCCAGAATTTTAAATGTAAATGTTTATTTTTATTATTTAAAATTTAAAAGTTATTATTATTATTATTATTATTATTATTATTATCACAGTTGTGATTGGCCCATATTGGACCAATCAGAAGCTGTGGGTTTGTTGGGGAACAGGGAACAGTAGAGGAGAGAAAGCAATGTTGTCGCCGCTCGTTCGACGCCTTTCGGCCACCGTCCAACGACATGCGCAGGCCAAGGAGGAAGCCCAAATACTGACGAGTCCTCTAGTATAAGCCCACCGCTAAACACCGCCATACTCTCCATCCGAAGTCACCGCCGGCGAGAATCTCCTGGAGCTTATTTCGACTAGCTCCGATCTCCATTCATAGCAATTCCGGTATGGTTGGAATCCTCTCCTCCTAATCTTTCATTTGATATCTCATTTACTTGATTTGGACTAACTTGAATTTTAATCGAAATTCGGCGAAGACCTAGGCTGCCGATACCGTTTTCTAGCGATCTCCGGCGAGTGAGGGAGAGTGACCAGCATTTATGAGCTCCTCTCTTTGAGACAAGTCCGTTGACACCTGTTTCGTCACTAACCACCGCTGACGACTATTTTTCGATGACCTTTAGGTGAGTGTCGTTCAACAGTCCAAAATTAGTTTCAGACATTTAGTTTGACATTTGATTTGGATAATTCTGTATGATCAAATTATTAATGGGATCAGATGATTAATTAAGGTATAAGTGAGACTGTTAAGAAAAGATATTATTTTCGGTGATTAATTCTGGATTGTGGATTCTGTATTTTGAGAATGATGGATTGTTATTGTGTTGTTGAATTATGGAGGCCTAGAGCGGGCATTTGAGATTTATTTGAGTTGAGTTTGTTGTCTGTGTTTCAAGAGTATTAAGTCTATTCTAGGGGAAGCTCTGCTGGATTTTGATAAATTTCTTTGCGGTCTTAGGATGTGTCTATCGTTTTTTATTCTTGTGATTTTGTTCTGATTGCCCTTTGATTTTTCATTCTTTAGATCGTCCAAGACCATCTTCTAGAGCTCCAGGTCCAGGCCAATGATCAAGTATGAGTTTAACATCAAAGTTGTGAGTGATATTTTCTAATATATTTTCCTGTTTTTCATGCATCTATATATATATATATATATATATATATATATATATATATATATATATATATATATATATAATTATGCATTATGTACTATGTTGCGCAGAAATGGAAACGGGGAAACGAGAAACAGGGAAACGGACAAGCGGAAACGACATTTTCAAAAAATATAGGAAATGAAACGTGGAGAAACGCACAAATACAAAAAATATGAGTGTATATTTTCAAATATTATTTTTATACATATATTTTTTAAAATAATAATTTTATAAGTTTCATAATCCAAACTAATAATAGAAAGTAGTAGTATTTGATGGAATTACATTAAAAAAAAAACACACATTACAAAATATTCATGGAATGTCTTATACTTGATTATCCTCCTCATTCTCCATATTTTCATTAACTTCTTCATCGAAGAACATACGCTCTAGTTTTGGTTCATCCAAAGAGAGGTTTTACCTGGTCACAGTTTCAGGAAAAAAAACAAAAGTTGAAACTAATGAATTTACTTGACAAAAATACTACATCACATTAGTTTAATACAATAACCCAAGATGGGACGACAAGAAGTTGTTTTTCCTACCAATTCATATTACAAAAATCAATGGGTCAATCTCTAGCAAACAACTAACCAGATACAACATGCAAGCGGCAGTGAATGATCAAATCAACATACCAAAATTTATTTTCATCCAAAATTAAACCAATATTTGAAATTAAACCAATATCATCACATAACCCACCAAATCAACAGACTAAAATTAAACTAATATCATCAGATAACCCACAAAATCAAACAAAAATTTGTGCCTAGAAAAATTCAAAGAGAAAACGAGCACAACAAAACGACAAAAATGACCTAAGAAAACCCAAATAAAAAAATAAATTACCTGGAAGAATCAGCAAGAATATAGAAATAATGAAGGAGCAGTTGATGGGTATGAGTCGATATAGAGAAAGGAGGGAGCAGTAAGCAGAGAAACGCGTGAGCATAAGATGAGAATGAAAGAGCAGTGAGGACAAGTCAATAATTAGATTTAGGGTTGAATGGCTAAAGAATTATTTTTTTAATTTGCAGAAACGGGCCCGATTAGTGAGTTTACTGAGTTTTCGAGTTTTAGAAACATGGAAACGCAAGCCTTATAGAGTTTTCGTGCATCATAGATTATGTATATCAATCAAGCATTCTAGCATATGTATGTGAATGATTCATCATATATGTGTTACATAATACTTGTGGATGCTGGATGTGATTGGGATGACATAGGACCACTTAGAACTGTGATTATGACTATGATGACAATTGTGATTGATGAGCTTTGACTAGTGTATGACGGCTGCAGGCTTGCTCATCGCTCAGAGTTGCTACCAATCGGGTCAGTGCTACGTGGCTTAGGCCAAGGACGGCTGTGACCCTATGTATTGGATCTTAAAAGACAATATTTGGATTTAAAGAGCCAGATAGGGGGATTGGCTCCCTAGATTAAGGTTTAGTATGGTTCTTGTGGACTGATTCCTATTTTTGTATGACTATGTAATTATTTGTTTGTATGGAACAATACATGAGCATTACTTATAGATCGATTATAGAGCATTAGCTTAGTATCATCCACTGAGTTGAGGCACTCACCCTTGTCTCCCTAGTTTTCCAAGTTGTAGGTTGAGCCTAGAAGTGGTTAATTTTATTGAGTATCCCTACCTTCCTTCTCTGGTAGTGGAATTTATCTTAATTAATTGTTATTTATTTATTATATATTGTAGATTTCGCAATTATAGTAGATTGAACTTGTATCCGTATTAATACTCCTGTTTTAATATGTGACTGTGTGTATGGTCGTATGATGTTTGAGGATAGTTGAGCATCCTCTAGATATTTGATAAGATTCTCTGTTAAACAGAAACCTAAAATTGATAATGATATTATTGAGATGTTAGCCTTGAGTGGCTTTATTGTGATGTTACACAAGTTTTGTTTAGCATGTGGGCCCATAGCCCTTATTATGTGATAGATTCAGTCAGATTCTTGTAGATTTTCTAATGATTAGACAGGTTAGGCTGACTACGAATTTCAGTGGCTTTAATATTTTTCGTGCCATAATGCCGGTCATATGCCCCTAGAGTCGAGTTGTGACAAAGTTGGTATCAGACATTTAGGTTTATTTTCCTAGGAAATTGTAACTACGGATCATAGGATTCCAGCAAGTCTTTATATGTCTGACTTGCTTCTAGTTTCTGCAGTACCGTGATGTCTCATGGAGTATTATCTATATATATATATGTGTATGTGGTTATGTTATGTTATGTGTAGACTACCTTTCTCTACTTGATAAACTATTCTGTTTCTTTTTAGTATAATGAGAACTAGAGAGAGAAGGGCAGCTGCAAGAGCGCAAGCTACTACTGCTGTGGAGCAAGCTGCTCTAAAGAAGGAGGGCTTTACAGGCCCAGCAGCACCAGCCCCTGGACACCGAGGTAGATGCAGGTAGAACAAAAAGGAGGCACCTACTGGTGTAGATGCCATGCTTGTTGGGTTTTAAAGGATCATGACTGATGTGACTCGAGCAATTCCTCCAGCAGCTCCAATTGCAGCACCAATAGTCTTTCTTGAGAGGTTCATCAAGCAACATCCCCGTACCTTCTCTGGTGATGTAGAGCAAGCCTATGATTTTCTTGACAATATCAGAGAAATTTATTTAGAGTTGGGTTGCTCGGACACTATATCTATGTATTTTACCAGTTGTAGGTTAGAAGGACATGCACTAGCATAGTACAAGAATTATGTAAGGCTGAGATACCAATAGATGACTTGGGATAATTTTAGCAGAGAGTTCTTGGCCTGGTTTGTCCCTTCTGGGTTTGTTCAATGAAAGATGATAGAGTTTAAGGGTTTAAAGAAGGATGAGCATACCTCCGTGTAAGATTTAACTACTAAGTTCATAAGGTTGTGCAGATTTGTACCTGCTACAGTACCATATGAGAAAGCTAAGAAATTATGTTATGTCAAGGCTTTGGGTGACAATTATAGATCTTTGCTTAATGGACGTCACGTCAGGGTCATCCTTTCAATGAGTTTGTAGATGATGCCCGTGATATAGAGTTCACTATTAAGGAAAAGAAGAAGACTAGAAGAGCTAGTCGATATGAGGGTTAGGGAACATTTGGTTTTGTTGGCTCCAATGACACTTTCACTATAGGGACTTACTCTACTGAGTCATAGGGTTTTTAGAGACGCAAGGGTAAGAGCAAGTCTAAGGGTGGATTTAGACATGGTAGAGGCTACAGTGGTAGCAGTGGTGGATCCAGCTATAGTGGTTCAAGTTCAGGTTTTGGTTTTGGTGCCATAGTATGTGCTAGATGTGGTAGAGCCCATCAGAGGCAATGCTTTCAGGGATCAGGTGTCTATTTTGGGTGTGTTCAACTGGGCCACTTTGCTAGAGATTGTCCTGTATCTGGTGGTCAGAGAGCATTCACTCAGGGTTTTACTCGTGGATCCATGGAAAATGTAGTCTAGCCTATTCATACCTCCACTCCTTCTTAGTTTGGAGGACAATTCAATGTCCAGCAAGGCTGTGGTTTTAGAAGCAGAGGTAGAGGACAGAGTCAAGGGTAAAGTTCTAGCTATGCAGGCAGAGGTCCTAATCAAAGACAGGATAGAGTTTTCACCTTCACACATCAAGATGCTCAGGCTTCAAATGCAGTGGTGGTAGGTATTCTTTCTGTTTGTTCTTTAGAGGCATGAATGTTATTAGATCCAGGTTCCACACACTCTTTTGTATCGCCCAGTTTTGTAGTAAGATTTGACATGATGTCTATCAATCTTAAGTGCTCATTGTCAGTTGCCACTCCTATGAGTGAATATTTATTAGTAGACACAACCTTTCCAACATGTCCAGTTTGGGTTGAGGGTAGAATTCTTTCTGCTGATTTGATTTTACTTGATATGATAAATTTTAATTTGATTTTGGATATGGATTGGTCTTAACCCATTATGCTACCCTCGATTGCTGCAACAAAGAAGTTGTTTTCCGTATACTAGGTGATACGGAGTTTTCGTTTAAGGGAGATAGAAGTGTTGCTCCCTACAACCTTATCTCAACTATTAGTGCAAGGAAGATGTTACGCCGTGGCTATCAAGGTTATTTGGCTCTGGTCAGAGATGTTTCCAAGGATGTTGGAAATTTGGAAAACGTTCCAGTGGTGAATGAATTCCCTGATGTGTTTCCTGAAGAGTTTCAAAGATTATCTCCGGATAGCAAGATAAAATTATGTATTGATGTAGTACATAGAACAAACCCTATATCCATACCACCTTATAGGATGGCATCTGCAGAACTAAAGGAGCTTAGGAAGCAATTGCAAGATCTTTTGGATAAAGGTTTTATCCAGCCCAGTACTTCACCTTAGGGTGCTCCTGTGTTGTTTGTAAGGAAGAAAGATGGATTTATGCTCATTTGTGTTGACTACAGGCAATTAAACAAGGTGACTGTAAAGAACAAGTATTCTCTTCCTCTGATTGATGATTTGTCTAACCAACTTCAGGATGCTAAATGTTTTTCCAATATTGATCTTCGTTCTGGGTATCATCAATTGAGGATTGGGAGGGAAGATATTCCTAAGATGGCATTCAAAACTTAGTATGGGCATTATGAGTTCCTTGTGATGTCTTTTGAACTCACTAATGCATCTACCATGTTTATGGATCTGATGAATCAGGTGTTTAAACCATTCCTAGATCACTTTTTCATTGTATTTATCGATGACATTTTGGTGTACTTAAGAACTACCGAACAGCATGTCGAACACCTGAGGATGGTTTTGCAAACTTTGAGGAATCAGCTGTTGTATGCCAAGTTTTCTAAATGTGAATTCTAGTTAGACAGTGTAGTCTTTTTGGGACATGTTGTTACTAAGAATGGCATTATGGTGGACTCCAAAAAGGTGGAAGTTGTCATAAATTGATTAAGGCCTATTACAATCACTGAGGTTCATAGTTTTCCTGGATTAGCAGGATATTCCGCTTTGTCCAAAATTTCTCAAGAATAGCAACTCATTTGACTCGGTTGACTCAAAAGAATGTTAAATTCCAGTGGACTAAATCTTGTGAAGACAATTTTTAAAGTTTTAAAGATTACCTTACTTCAGCTCCAGTATTAGATTTACCTTCGGGTATATGTGGTTATACCATTTACTGTGATGCTTCGAGAGTTGGTTTGGGGTGTGTACTAATGCAGCATGGTAAAGTGATTGGTTATGCCTCTCGCCAGTTGAAGAAGCATGAGTAGAATTACCCCACTCGTGATTTGGAGATGGCAGTAGTGATTTTGCCTTGAAAACTTGGAGGCATTATTTGTATGGTGAGACCTGTGAGATATACACTGATCACAAGAGTCTAAAGTATATATTTGACTAGAAGGACTTGAATTTGAGGCAGAGGAGAAGGATGGAGCTTCTTAAAAATTATGACTGCACCATTCTTTACCACCCTGGTAAAGTAAATGTTGTAGCTTATGCCTTGAGCAAGAAATTCACTGGTAGTTTAGCTCACATTGTGGTGGAGAAGAGACATATAGTTAAAGTGTTGCGAGAACTATTTAATGAAGGATTGCAACTAGAGGTGCACAGTTCTGGAGTACTATTAGCACACTTTAAGGTTTGCTTAGTTCTAGTAGAGAGATTTGAGGTGGCACAGAGACGAGACCCACAATTGTGCAAAATTATTGAAGAGGTACAGGAAGATAGTACCAGAGACTTTGTGATTGATAATAGTGGAGTGTTTTGACATGGTTCTCGTTTATATGTTCCTGATGTGGATAATTTGAGAAATGAGATCTTGGAATAAGCACACCTTGCAGCGTATAATATGCACCTAGGTTCCACCAAGATGTACCATGATTTGAAAGGTATTTATTGGTGGAATATCATGAAGAAAGATGTTGTTGAATTTGTCTCTAAGTGTCTAACCTGTCAACAAGTAAAGTTAGAGCATCAGAAGCCTTCTGGATTATTATAGTTACTTCCCATTCCTGAGTGGTAGTGGGAAAGGATCACTATGAATTTTGTGACTGGGTTGTCTAAGACTATTTCAGGGTATGACTCTATATGGGTTATGGTGGACCAATTAACCAAATCGGCACACTTCATTCCTATAAAGGTCAATTACTTTGTGGCTAAGTATATGAGATTGTACGTTGAAAAGATAGTTTATTTGTATGGAGTTCCAGTCTCTATTATGTCAAATAGAGGGCCTCAGTTCACTTCTAGGTTTTGAAAATCATTGCAAGAAGCTCTGGGCATAATGTTAGATTTTAGTATAGCTTTCCACACTTAGACAGATGGTCAGTCTGAAAGAACCATTCAGACCTTGGAAGATATGCTTAAGATGTGTATAATTGACTTTGAAGGTCATTGGGATTGGCACCTGCCATTGATTGAGTTTGCTTATAATAATAATTATCATGCCAATATTGAGATGGTACCTTATAAGGCTCTATATGGTAGAAAGTGCAGATCCCCAATTTGTTGGGAAGAAGTTGGAGAGAGACAGCTGGCACGACCTGATTTGGTCCAGATCACTTCTGAGAAAGTTCCTATAATTCGGGAGAGGTTGAAGACTGCCTTTAGTAGAATTTATGCGGATCATAGGCGTAAAGATGTGTCATTTAATATGGGTGACTTTGTTTTCTTAAAGGTTTCGCTTATGAGAGTAGTAATGAGATTTAGTAAGAAAGAGAAGTTGGCACCAAGGTATATTGGCCCATATATGATCATTGAGAAGGTTGGAGCGGTAGCATATCGTTTAGGCTTGCCATCAAATCTTTCTCATGTCCATTCAGTATTCCATATCTCTATGTTGAGGAAATATATTCCCGACCCTTCTCACATTTTGCAGCCACAAGAGGTTCATATTTGTGAAAATCTATCTTATGAGGTTCCTGTAGCTATAATGGATTATTAGATTCACATGCTACGTTCTAAGAAAATTCCTATGGTAAATGTTTTGTAGCGTAATCAAACCATCGAATAGTGTACTTGGGAGGTAGAAGATGAGATGAGAAAGAAATACCCTTATCTATTTGGAGCTAGTTGATTTGCTTTGTAATCTAATGTTTTAATGCTATAATATTTTTATGTATTGAATTTTAATGATTTGGGCTACTGTTATCTTTAATAAAATGGGTATTACGTTTTATGATTTACTACTTCTATTCAAATTTGAGGACAAATTTCTTTTAGGGGGGAGATTGTAATATCTTGAATTTTCAATTATAAAATTTATTAAATTTTTGGGATATTTTGTTAATTTAATTTTTTTTCAGAATTTTAAATATAAATGATTATTTTTATTATTTAAATTTTAAAAGTTATTATTATTATTATTCCCATATTGGACCAATCATAAGTTGTGGGTTTGTTGCGAAACGGGGAACAATAGAGGAGAGAGAGAGAGAGAGCAACGCTGCCGCCATCCGTTCATTGCCTTTTGGCCACCGTCGAATGACACGTACTGACCAGGGAGGAAGCCTAGCCGCCGACGAGTCCTCCAATATAAGCACGCCGCCAGATGCAGCCACACTCTCTATCCAAAGTCATTGTTGGCGAGAATCTCCCGAAGCTTATTCCGGCCAACTCCGATCTTCATTTACCGCAATTTCAGTATGATTGGAATTCTCTCCTTATAAACTTTCATTTGATATCTCATTTGCTTGATTTGGACTAACTTGAATTTTGGCTGAAATCCAGTGAAGACCTAGACTGTCGACACCGTTTTTCGACGATCTCTGACGAGTGAGGAAGAGTGACCAACATTTCTGAGCTCCTCACTTTGAGACGAATTCGTTGACACCTGTTTCATCATCAATCGCTGTTAACGACTATTTTCCGGCGACCTTCCGGTAAGTGTCGCTCGACAGTCCATAATTAGTTTTAGACGCTTAATATGACATTTGATTTGGATAATTATGTATGATTAAATTATTAATGGGATAAGATAATTAATTATGATTAATTAATGTATAAGTGAGACTATTAAGAAAAGATATTATTTCCGGTGATTAATTATGGATTGTGAATTCTGTATTTTGAGAATGATGGATTGTTATTGTGTTGTTGAATTATGGAGGCCTAGAGGGGGCATTTGAGATTTATTTGAGTTGAGTTTGTTATTTGATTTTCAAGGAGGATTAGGTCTATTCTAGGGGAAACTCTATCGATTTTGGTAGATTTCTGTAATACCCTGATTTTTTTTAATTATTTTTGAAAATATTTTCACATGGAAATAAAATTATTTAACATGATTTATTAAAATTGAATTATTATTATTTAAATTAAAGTAAATATTATTAAGTTATTTAAATTGATATATATATAGTTTTTAATAATTGTTATA
>CATKHJ010713149.1:0-17549 GCA_949750685.1 Vernicia montana
AAAAATTATAAAGAAATAAAATAAGGAGAAAATGAGAAAGAAAAAATGATGGAGAACAAAAAAGAAAATAAAGTGGAAGAAAGAAAGAATGAAAAGAGAGAGAAAGAAAAAAAAATGATGGGAGTGAGAAAAAAAAGAGGTTTTTATAAAGATTTAGATTTAGCAATGGACACGAATCTGTAGATAATTGGGCATAATTTTTTTTTTTTAAACTAGCGACGGAAAATTATGTTGCTAATTCGTTGAATAAGTAGGAAAATGAAAATTTTGAGTGGAAAATTTTTTTGAGTTTAGCGATAAAAAATTCTATGGCTAAATATAAAATAAGCAGGAAAATAAAAAAATTTAGGTGGGAATTTTTTTTTGAGTTTAGCGACAGATAATTCCGTCTCTAATCTGTCGCTATATATAAAATAAGCGGAAAATGAAAAATTTTGAATGAGAAGCTAAAATTCAATAATTTAGCTACTAAATCCGTTAGTCGCTAAAATTAACGACTAGCGAATTTAGTAGTTAAATTATTGACGTGCGAGTATACAGTTCCTCGCACCAAATTACAATCGTCATTTTACGACTACTTAACTTGTAGTCACTACATAGCAACTATTTAGCTACTACTCGTAGTAGCTAAATTTAGCGCCATTTTTTGGTGCAAATTTATAACGACTATTTAGTGGCTATTTAGTTGCTAATTCAACATTTTTACTTGTAGTTGCTAAATAGTTGTTAATTTGTGACTAAATAGAGGTAGTAGCTAAATTTTAGTTGCTAAAATTCAATTTTCTAGTAGTGATTAGACCGTGTGTGCATCCGGTGACTCAACTTGTAGAGTCAAATTTGTCAGTGCCTTATTTAGAGAAGGCAGTACCCTAGGCATGTAACTCAAAAAAGTGCATGTTAAACATGAGCCTTAACTAAGAAAGACAGTACCCTAGACGTGTACTTAAAGAAAGTGCACATTAAACATGACATGTAATTACCGTGGAGACAGTGGTACTGTCCCACCCATGAGAGAATTGATGTATGTGATTACCGTGGGACAGTGGCATAGTCCCGCTCATAAGAGAATTGATGTGTATGATTGATTACATGGTTCTGTTACAACATATTATACCTTTGGTGTCTTTCTTTCATGGCATATATATGTAATGTTTATTGAACCCATGATGTCTTGCTATATATATATTGATTGTTCCTTCACGAACCTTGAGCATGAATGCATTTCATAATTTACTGAGTTGATGACTTACAATATCATCTATAAATTTCCGGTTATAGATCGAAGAGGATAGAAGATAGAGGTTGATCTGTATAGCTAAAGTTTCTTGATCTTCCTTTTGCACCAAGAAGCTATATAACATGTATAAGTTAATTTAAATTTGTATTTTTTTTAGTTCTAAAAGTCTTAGTTGCTATTCTTTTTATTAGTTGCTTTGTAGAAATTGAAAGTTAAAGATATATATAAATAATATGAGATTTTATGATATTCATAAGATATTATTAGACTTTCCCTTATATCGAGAATGATGACATAAATGATGATTATATTGTATTAATTGGTTTAATGAAATTAAATGTAAGACTTTGTTTCTTTTGAATTGAGATATATATGAGATGAGTATAAGATTATTATGTGTTCATGTTATGATCTTAGGGAATATTTTGCATGTGATATTTGTGATTGTTTATGATTGATTTGAGGATAGCATAAATTCTACGGATTTTTAGTAGCTTTACGCCAACCAATATTTTAGGATCGTCGCGACTCTCTGAGTCAGGTCATGATACCTATAAATCCAAAATAAAGTATTATATATTTCAACACCTAAGAATCATAGTATTTTTATTTTTATAATTATAATTCTCTTTTATTTCCAATTAGTTAAATAAAATAAAAATATTTCTCATTTTTTCATTTTATTCTTTGAATTTTAATTTTTCAAAGTGAAATATCTCCTCCTTTCTTAAAAATCCTTCTTTACACTTTCTTTTTTCTTTCTTGGGACGGTAATTTTTTATTTTATGTTCATGTATAGTTTTATATTATGGGTGTTCAATATATTTTATATATACAGAAGATTATTATATCCAAATTGAAGAATAAAAGGATTATTTTATTTTGCTTAAAAGATAAAATTAACTAATGAAAAATATTTAAAAATGGCTTGACAAGAAAGCTTATTCTTCAAGTGGTGAATGTTATTTTAATATTAATTTCACAATCACGAGTAATCTTTTTTTTTTTTTTTTTTACCTTAAAATATGGCTGAATTATTAGTGTTAAGAATATAATATAGAAAAAAAAGTACCGTATTTATAAAATACAAACATATTAAGTGATTAATATAAAAATGAATTTTCAAGCCTTAATAGATAGTGTTTAAGGTTGATTCTCCAAAATCTATATTAAAACTCAATATGGTACCAGAACATAATTAATTATATCATAATTCAGATTGCCCGTTATATCATAATAGGCTGTAAGTATCAACTAGACTTATCAAAAATTGTCAAAATATAAATTGCTAAAAATACAAACATATTAAATGCTGAATATAGCACTGCAATTATTAACTTGACTTATCAAAAATTATTAAAATATAAATTATTAAAAAAAACATGCATATTAAGTGATTAATATAGCTAGAAATGAGCTGCAAGTGTCAAATGGACTTATCAAACCTTAATGCTAATTTTTAACGTATCTTTTAAATATTTTCTTTGAGAATATTGACAATCAAAAGAACAAAGAAAAAATTATTTTCAAAATGGTTCATATGTTATGCATGTAAATTCCATTAAAATTTTGTTTTATAGATTGAATTCCATCAATTTCCAATATATATATATATATATAAGTGTCACATATAATATTTAAAATTCTAAAAAATAAATAAAATTTAAAAAATGCATAATCTATTTTTTTTTTTTTTTTGCCCAATAGATATTCATTCAATAAAAGGGCATCAAGCCCAAATCAATACACAACATAATTACATAAAAGGCCCAACTCAGTCTGAATGACATAGACTTGAAGTCCAAAAAAATAAAGCCCACTAAAGAGGTTTCAGTAATGGACTTGAAGTCCAAAAAATTAGCTTAAAGACCAACAGAGAAAAACTCTTGATCCACTCCCTTCCTTCTAGAGGTTACTGCTGCCTCTAAGAATAGCTTCACCGTTGCTGAAAATCGCACTAGAGGCAGGGAGGAATGGAGAGCAGATCAAGCCTGATACTAGAGCAAACAAAACAAACATGCACTGAATAGACTTGGAAATTCCCTTTTGCTGAACAAGAACAATAAGCACGGGCCAAAACAGGCCTAGATCCATTGGTTTGGACAAGATCTGAGATCGCCGGCTCCTCAAAGCATCTGAACGACCCTCACCGGATGAAACCCATAAATCTCCGCCGTTAGCTTCAAGACCGTCTTCTCCAACCACCCCACAGACCTTTAGATGGAGGATTTTAGGACTTTGAGAAGAAACAGCAAGCCTAGCGAGCATATCCATGAAAACCACCAACACATAAGGCAAAAAACCCACCAAATCACGGCCACCACAATCGATATATACAATAGAAAAAAAAAAGGATTTGGAGACCTTAGACAAAAATTTATTTAACCACAAAGGAAAGAAGGGAAAAATAGGAAAAAACACAAAGAAAATGTACTCCTACCGGTGGCCAAAGCCATCGACAGTTTCCCTAGCTGAGTCGCCTGGGTAGGAAAGCAAACTTTCACTCAGAGAGAGGAAAAGTACCACCCTTTTTAGAAAATGCATAATCGATTATGTTTCTTCAACAGCATCCATTAATATTTCATGGGTGAGATTCAAAATTGTCTCCTCCGGTGAGGTTAACATTGCTACTACTTGTAAATCCTACTATATAGGCCTCCACGTCATATATATAGCCTTTTACGTGGCTCTGTCACTAACCAAAGCCATCCTATGCATTACAGGCTTACAACTGTCAATTGTGAGTTTGTGGGCAATTTATATTATGGACCCGGAATCATATAGCACCATGATCTCAAGTTAAAATACACTGTTTTATTTTTTTAAAAAAAATCATGCGTGAAGCTCGATCTTCTTCTTCTGGTGGATGCTTGATTTTCTTCTGGTGGATGCTCGATCTTCTTCTTCTTCTTCTTCTTTTGGTGGATTCTTCTTTTTCAAAATAGTGAAGCTTGATTTTTCTTCTTCTTCTTTTTCTTCGAAATTACTTTATTTTTTTGTGTTCTTTTTCTTGAAGTTGTTTCTGTCTTCTTTTTCTTCATTTTTCTTTCATAATTTTCTCTTTTTTTTTTTTGTGAGTTTTTATACTGTTTGTGTGAAGATTTTGAGTTTTATTTTTTTTATTTTGGAATTCAATTGCTTGATATTTTCATTATTTAATATTAAATTTTAAATTATCAGGTTTATTAGATTTAAAGTTTAAGTTCATCACATATAACTATCAGGTTCATTAGATATAAAATTTAGTTTTATCATATATCACATATAGATTTATTATCTTTTATACTGTCACATATAACTACCAGGTTCATTAGATATAAAATTTATGTTCATTATATATCACATACAAATTCATTATCTTCGTGATTATAAATCAATACTAAATTATCTATTTTGTTTTTTTTCATTAATCAACAACTAGTTATGTTATCTCGATCTAATAGAATTCAAAGCAAGGAGATTGATTAAAAGATAATTTCCAACAATATCATATTGGGTTTATCAACAAGTGAGAGACAGATACAAAGAAGATCTGAAAGCAGAAGATCTAGACAAAGGAAGAGTAGCAGAACGTTTGCAAGACTTAACACTAATAGAAGAAGAAGAAGAAGAAGAAGAAGAAGAACAAGAGCAAAAGAGACTAAGGTTTTAAGGAATCAGTTGCGCGAAAAAGACGATGAATAGTACTGGAGGAACGATTTTGATTTTTGACAGCGTGTTTTTTTTAATTTTAATGAAATGATGTGTTTTAAATTCATGGTCATGGTGCTAGATGGACCTGAGTGTATGATATAAGAACTCGAGTTTGTGGCTAGATAACTGTCACTGTGTGTTTATACCTTTTTTTTAAAAAAAAAACTGTCTTTCCACGTGGCTCCTTTAGTTTTGATATTTCTTTTTCAGTTTTCTGTAATTCTAAAAAAAAAAAAGATTTGTTTAAATATATTTAATTACTATTATTTTAAAATCAGCAATAATTTAACTCCCATCGTACCATGAATTATAAGATTTTGAAACTTAAAATATTTATAACAATCTTAAAAATACAATATACTTCAGTTTTAAAATTTTATAAATTAAACTGTGATCTAATTTTTAAAAAAAATGAAAATTATAATATAATGAGAAATTATAACTTAATAAATAAAATATAAAATTCAAAATAATTAATTATTAAACATGAATAATAAGAATCTATTAATTATACCATTCAATTTCAGTTTTGTTTCAATGTTTGAAAAGTATAAATTTATTTAATATTTTTAAATTATATGAATATTTATAATTTCTCATGTATCAAAAAATATATATTAATATTTAAAATTACTCTCTTTTTTTTAAAAAATAAATTCATGAATTAAAAGTCATATAACATCCACAGTGAAATAGATCTCTTAAAGATGAAAATAAAAAACAAACAACAGTGTTTTTCAAAATAAAAAAAAGGCCGCCGTAGTTATGTAATACTCCAAGATTATTTATACTTATAATATTTCAAGTTATTTTAATTCAATAAAAAGACAGTATTATCATTACAAATATCTGTTATGATGAGTTAAGTTAAAAGTTTTATTTAAACATGTTACTTGTCAAGAATGAGTTTCGATGGCAAGGTGAAGTTCGATAAGTAAGATGAGGTCCGACTATAAGAGTGAATCTTTGATAGTAAGGACTAGTCTCGTTGTCGAGGAAGAACCTCTATGAATAAACAAGCGAGTTGATGAGGACGAAGACGACCCCAATATAAGATAAGCGAGAAGCTTCGATGACGAGTGCGAAGACGAACTCGATATAGGAGAAGCAAAACGAGCTGATGAGCTCGGTACAAGCGAAGCGAACTGTGATTCAATGTCAAGTAGCGTTGCACAGTGGATAGACAAGTTTAAGATTATTATCTATGAGTTGCATAAGATTGCATGGCTTAGGTTGTAAACTATCTACCATGAACAATATGCAAGAATTTTATGGCTGAGGTTGCAAGTTACCTACCCTTGAACAATATGGCAGTAAATGTGTGGTTAAGGATACAAGTTACCTAACAATGAACAGTTTATTAGCCACTACAGTTAGAGTACGTTTGGTAGGTCGTAATGCAATATAATATAATATAATCAAATGCATTTCTAGTATAATGTTTGCCCTAAAAATGCTTTTGGTTACATTACATTACATTGTATTACGGCCTACCAAACATAGCCTTAATGTCTTATTCTTTTTCTCTTTATATAAAACATCCTAAACTATCAAACACTTTTATGTTTTCTTAAGTCAGATTTCTTTCACTTCTTCAAAGAAAATAATAAGCTCTCTAGAGAGATTCTAGATCTAAGTGATCTCTTTCTTCTACTTTTCTTTAGAAGAGTTAGAGCAATAGATTGATTTGTAGGCCAGTCAAGCCAAGGAATTTTTAAGTCTCGTGATTGTAAAGGTGATATGAGCTTAAGAGAAGTATTAGCTATCCAAGTAAGTTATAAAATGTATGATGCATGGTGAAACCACCATGAAATATTATGTTTAAATCCTTTCTTATGGTTAATTATTCTAAATGACTGAATTATATTATGAATATCATTAATATTATTGTTATTATTACTGTTTATTGAGATTTAAATGTTGGATAGCCTTATTGTTACATTGTTTAAATGTTAAACTGATTATTGTTCCAATCGTTATTGATGAGGTTATTGGGCCAACTAATTGCTATTAATACTTAAAGAACCTCTACCGAGCCACTGATCACGTGTATAACATAATGTCTAACTAATGGAGAAAGAACCATTAGACCGTGTACACTGGTAATTCGACTGATAGAATCTAAATTGTCAGTGTTCTACTTAGGAAGGGCCTTATACCCTAGGTGTATGGTCGACCAAGCATATGTAATTGTTTAAAAGGAATAAATTATTGCCTTTACTGATTTAATACCGATTCGGTATATTGTGATTGTTTTGTTTTGTTGAAGTATACTAATATTGTTTATTGATCCCCATGGTATTGATATTTACTTTATGTATATAAGACTGTTACTCATTTAAGGACCCTAGATGTTAATACATTTCGTGATTTACTGAGTTGACGACTCACCTTCCTCGTCTATGGTTTTCAGGTAGTCGAGCCGAATAGTTTAAAGATCGAGAGAATAGAGTTTCGTAGTCCTTCTTCCTCAAAACTACCATTAATGTATAGTTTTTATTTAAAGACTTATATTGTAAATACTTATAAATGTTAATAGTTTTAGATGCTCTGTATATTGAGGAGATTTATGTAATTTGATTTTATTGAAATGAATGGAATAATATGATTTTCTTTCAATTGTATGAAACGCATGTTGGATGGATCCTTTTTTATTCGAGTTTTTCTATTGTTTGTTTTAAATTGTACGGATGTTTGGTGATTTTAGCTCTACCAATACCCTAAGATTATCACATCATTGAAGTTCGGGGTGTAACAGGTTATTATACAAAAATTATATCGCCTTATTCATGGTATTGGATGATTTTAAATCCGAAAGGTTTTGAGTTATAATTTATATTGAAGTCAAATTATATATATATATATATATCAAGATAATTCGGTTGGAATCAGAAATTTATAGAATATACAATAATAAATTAAAACTAATTAAATAGAAATTTAGACATGTTTAATTTAATTAATACGATAAATAAAATATTACAGTTAATTAATACTTAATAGACAACGATTAGCAGCTAGCAGTCAGTGATAAAAAAAATCAAATGCTAATTGTTGGAAATTCAAACTTTCAACATTTTATTTATAATTCCTAATAATTAAAGAATGAATTTTGAAATATTATTTCAAATGCTAACTTACTTTTTTTTTAAAAAAAAATATTATATTTAAAATTAATTCAACTAGTCAAGAAAAAATTAATCAATAGTGTTATTGTAATGTTATATACAAAGTTTTGTACCAAAAAAAAATGTTCTATACAATAATACAAAGTTACAAAGAAAAGAACGTACAGATTTTGAGCTAACCTTTTCGATTCTTGTGGGAAATGGCAAAATAAAATAAAATTCATACATCATGACTTCCAATTAAGCAAGTGGCATCTAAAGTAATGGCTTCAAATGTACTCATGAAACGTGTAATGTTCAATTTTTTAAAAAATAAAATAATAAAATTCCGATTTGTATATGTTTGTATTCCGTAGATCTCAATGTAAAAAATAAAAATAAAAAAATAAAAAAAAATAATAATTTGGCTTTTCACATTAGTTATATTGTTATTTTGTGTGGGGGGGTGTTTTCATCATATTCTTTAATTTAATATAATTTTTCAAAATATTTTAATATATATAAACTATTATTATTTATTATTATTATATTAAATTGAAATATCCAATCGCCGTATGCATCAACCACTTCTGAGTTCACCGCCGGCAGTTCAGGATTATCCTTCTGGGCATTCTGGTTCGGTGCAGGTTCAACAGTGTTTTCAGGACATGCCTCCTTCCTATGGCCATACTTTCCACATTGAAAACAAACTAAATGCATGCCTTCATACTCTATACGTTGAATTTGCCTACGTAAACGAAACTTTGATAACAAGGGTTTCGTTAAATCCACTTCAACACACATACGAGACCGAGATACTAAATTTGTTGATTTATCAATTTTGATAGGCCTGCCAACCCTAGCCCCTACTCTCAAAAGAAATTGTTCATCATAATATTCCAGTCAGGTTAGGAAATCGAATTCAGACAAGAGTGTTCTCAATAAGTTAGGTTGCCATGGTCTAAACTGTTGGTCTGCTATCACCCAAGGTCCTCCATATAGAGCATGTTCATAATCATCTGCAGATTCAAATTAGACTTAATAATAGTCATTTTCCAAATCCATGAAAGTCATTGGTGATTTTGCCTCCCAAATCTGTTTCAAGTTTCAACCTACGAGATTATGAAATTAAAACCAACCTTCTTGCCCAACAGTTTAATAATGAGTGATTGCCTCCAAGGCTTTCTAATACGCTTCTTGTCCATTCGTGAAACCCTAATAGTGAGACAGTCAGGGTCTCCCCCATCCTCATCTTCTGATTCCTCGTCATTCATGAAAATCATCCATGTGAGTGTCTTTAGGTAAAGAACCCATAAGAGACTCCTTAAAACGAAAATTTCCGCTTCGGTTCCGGACTCACAGAGTCATTTACTTGGCTTGCCAAGTCAATGGAAATTTCCCCACTACCATCGTCGTGAACTTTCGCTTTTTTTTATTGCTATGCCCTGATGCCTCGCCGTCTTCGGAGCCTTGGTCTGGAGAACCAAAGAGCGTCTCCCTACCCTAATAATTGTCTAAAAATTGAATCTGGTTCTTTGAACCTTATATTTTCCGAGTAAATAATTAGATTTCTAATATTGGTTACCTGTATCTTAAGTAAGAAATCAGATTAGCCTTGAGACTAAGATTTAAAAAAATAAAAATAAAAAATAAAAAATAAAAAAATAAAGTTAAAAAATAATAAATAAAAAAATCAAAATTTACTGTGCTAAGCACCAACATCTAAAAAACAACAAATCCAATAAAATCATGCCACTTCATCATTTACAGGAAAGCTAATGGTTAATAATTAAATTAAATAATTAATTTTATATTTTCTATATTGTTATTGGTTGGGACCAGTATAATTTTGTCGTTATCTCTTTATCTATCTTACACTCCCTCCTTTTGTTTTATTGAGGCACAGAACACTGGAGAAACCATTAACTAGGTCCTGATCCATAAATCCACAGATTAGGAGCAGAAAAAATAAAAATAAAAATAACTGAAATTGCCGTCGGATTTCTCCTTCCCTTAATCACTACCGTCTGTTCAATCTTCTCTTACCTTCTCCTTCTCTTTCTCTCTATGTCTGCCCCAGTTTCTCTCACTATACAGTGCTTCAATGATTGGTCGTAGTTGTCGACTACTTTTGATTGGTCCATCTGATGCTGAGGTTTCGATCCGATTGGCTTGTTTTCTACCCTGGAGTCGCTTGAATCTCCGGGCGGCGAGTTCATCTTCTACCTTTTTCTTCTTCCATTTAGAAACGTTTCGTTTTTAGCGTTTCTTTAATATCCGTATTTTAGCGTCTCTCAAAATTTTGGAGGTTTTGATCAAATTAGTTATAGCTTAGAAGCTTCAAATCCATGAAATTTGATTTGATTTTGTTAAATTGTCAAAAGTTTTGATCTGTTCAGCAGCTTGAAATCTGTAAATTTATAGTCAAACTTTTAAGCCATGGAAGAGGAGAGTCAGAACAGTAAAAGCAATAAAATGAGTTGCAGTAGCGGCATGTCCGACGTCGTTTTAGGCTGTGTGGTGTCGTATATACATGACCCACGAGATCGCGACGCCGTTTCACTGGTTTGTCGCCGCTGGTATGAGCTCGATGCCTTAACTCGGAAGCATTTAACAATCGCTTTATGCTATACGACGAGTCCGGATCGGCTAGGACGTCGTTTCCAGCACCTTGAATCCCTAAAGCTGAAAGGGAAACCGAGAGCTGCTATGTTTAATTTAATACCGGAGGATTGGGGAGGGTTCGTGACGCCTTGGGTTGAAGAAATCGCAAAGTCGTTTAATTGCTTGAAATCTGTTCATTTCAGACGTATGATTGTGAGGGATTCGGATCTGGAGCTTCTTGCTACTTCTCGCGGCCGAGTTCTGCAGGTCTTGAAGCTTGATAAATGTTCTGGGTTCTCTACTGATGGGCTTTTACACGTGGGTCGCTTGTGCAGGTACTCAATTTTGTTTTTATAGTTTAAAATTCACTTATATTAGGAGATTTTACCATTTTTTTTATTTGCTTTTTGATCGGTTTGATTGTTCTTTTGCAAATTTTGTTTCTGTTATTTTGCTTGCAATTTTGGTTATTCTGTTATTTTATATGGAGTGTTTTATTTGATTTGTAGTATATAAGATGAGAGAGATCTTAACCATTGAAGAGGAATTTTAAATTTCATTGAATAACGTGTAGGAAGAGGAAACTTTGCTTGTTTTTTTCTAATTTGTTCAGCTTTGACATCTTATTGGATAAATTTTTTGCCTTTTTGTCCATGCTTCAATAGCTGCATGTAACACATGATTATTTACTTTCCGTTGCAGTATCTTTAGTTAGTTTCTGGTTTTGTATCCTTTCATTTGATATAATTTGATGTAGTGCAGGACCTCTACTTGTTGTACATGTGTTGTATCTATTTAAAGTTCACATGCTTTATTCATTACTAGGGAGAAAAAAAATCCAATTGTTGGTGTTGATGATAGTTTTATCAGTTTCATCAGTGTCATCAGCTATATAATTCATTTGACGTTCCATGGAGAAAATATTTTGGTTTATTATTTGGGAAGTAGTGAGAGTAACTCTTTAAAATTTTATAAGAAAGTATACCCATTAGAATTGATGGTCATATGACCTCATGATCTCATTGTGTCCAGTTGATTTCTTTCTGCTTAGATTTTGCAAACAGGAGGAATTGGCTAGTTTTATTTGGTTTACTTCAGTAGTAACAAATCCATTTGGAGTAAATTGGTCTATAGGCTGGACACGAGTTGCATATCCTGGTCCCTGCTATCCCCTTCCTCAAAAGGATTATATGGTGGATGCTAGAGCAAGACTGTATAGGCTATAAAGTGGGATTTTCACAAATCCTATTCCTCCCCCCCCCCACCCTTACGACAGACTTTCTTAGCCTATTAGTCATAAAAGTATGGGTTGGATATGGCAATTGTTTTTAGTTTTGTGACTGTAATCATAAGGAATACAAGTAGAAAACCTGGATGATCACTTTATATTTGCCAAATAGTCCAGAACTTTGTCTTGTCCCTATGTTTTGTTCGAGTTATTTGGGTCAATTGTAACATGTCTACCATTTTTTTTTGTTAATATGATCACATTATCATTCCTTAATATCTAATCTCCAAAATGAGTCCATTTCCTATTGTCCGTGCTGTCTTGACACTCTTGTCACTTGTTCATTCTTTTATTAAAGCCCCACCCCCACCCCCCCTCTTCTCCTTTCTTTCCCTGATTTCAGCTTGTTAGCGTCATTATGGATTTAGATACTTTTTGTCTATTCTTGTATGTTTCCCCAGGCAATTAAGAACATTACTTTTGGAAGAGAGCTCAATTTATGAGAAAGATGGTGACTGGCTACATGAGATTGCCATGAATAATACAGTTCTTGAGACACTAAATTTTTACATGACGGATCTCAATAAAGTCAGATTTGAAGACCTTGAGCTGATAGCCAAAAACTGTTGCTCCTTAGTATCTGTCAAAATCAGTGATTGTGAAATATTGGATCTTTTTGGTTTCTTTAAAGCAGCAGCTGCTTTAGAAGAATTTTGTGGGGGTTCCTTTAATGATGTGCCAGACAAGTATTCTGCTGTGACATTTCCCCGAAAATTGTGTCGTTTGGGTCTAACCTATATGGGGAAAAATGAAATGCCAATAGTGTTTCCTTTTGCATCCCTGCTCAAAAAGTTGGATCTCCTATATGCATTGCTTGACACAGAGGACCATTGTCTTCTAATTCAAAAATGCTGCAACTTGGAAGTTCTTGAGGTACATGTTTCTTCACTATATGGTATTGTTCAGTTGTCTTCATTATTTTTTTTGGAATGTGTCTGTTTTTATGGTTTTCACAATTAGACATATATTAAGTTCTTTGTACTTTTGATGCTCATTAGCAGTTTGTTATTTATTCATTATATATGTATTCACAGTTTGATAACCCCTTTTTCTTTCCCGGATTTTCTTTTAAATAAAATTTTCCATGTGGATTATGATTATACTGATTTAATTTCAAATAATGTTCAATCCCCATAACTTTTACTTTGTATATGTCTTGCTTGTTGGCCTTGGTTCTAAGGTAAATTTTGTTAATTTACTAGAAAGAGAATTTTGAAATTTTTCAAAAAAAAAAAAAAAAAATTGAAAGCCCCAAAATGTAGGGGAAATTTTAGAAAACTAAAGGGTGCCATGTGGAATTTTATATGGAATTTATGCATATCATTTAAGAATTTTTGTTAATATATTCTTCAATATTGACAGACGAGAAATGTTATTGGAGATAGAGGGTTGGAAGTTCTTGCTTCGAGTTGTAAGCGACTAAAGAGACTTAGAATTGAGCGTGGTGCTGATGAGCAGGGAATGGAGGATGAAGAAGGTGTAGTTTCACAGAGAGGATTAATTGCTTTGGCTCAGGGCTGTTTAGAACTGGAGTACATGGCTGTTTATGTTTCTGATATCACAAATGCAGCACTAGAACATATTGGCACTCGCTTAAGGAACCTGACTGATTTTCGCCTGGTCTTACTCGACCGAGAAGAGAGGATAACAGATCTACCACTTGACAATGGAGTTCGATCTCTATTGAGACACTGTGAGAAGATTCGAAGGTTTGCTCTGTATCTCCGATCAGGGGGTTTGACTGATGTGGGTCTTGGTTATATTGGGCAGTACAGTCAAAATGTGAGATGGATGCTTTTAGGTTATGTTGGGGAGTCTGATGAGGGACTTTTGGCATTTTCTAAAGGATGTCCTAGTCTTCAAAAGCTAGAAATGAGGGGCTGTTGCTTCACTGAGAGTGCACTGGCTAGTGCCGTGATGCAACTGACTTCCTTAAGGTATTTGTGGGTGCAAGGATATAGAGCATCATCAATTCCAGGTAGTGGTCTTTTAGCGATGGCTCGTCCGTTTTGGAACATTGAGTTGATTCCTCCGAGAAAGGTTGTCATGGTTAATCAGGTTGGAGAGAATGTGGTGGTTGAGCACCCAGCCCATATACTTGCATATTACTCCCTTGCTGGGCCAAGAACAGATTGTCCAGATACTGTTGTCCCCTTGGATCCAATGGGGCTAGCTGCTGCGTAGAGCTGTATATGATGTTGCGTCTTGTTCTTTTCTGGTAATGTCCTGTTTGTAAATTTTATCCATCTTTTTTCCACTTTGGTAAGAGGGTTTCAGTTTTAATTCTAATTTCTATTTTATTTCTAGACCTTTGTCCTGTAATAAGCTTGCATTTCCACTGTAATTTGAAACTAGTTGTACTATTGGTGCGCTACATTTCTTGTTCTCTTGTTTACTCTAGGGCCTGACTAGCATAAGATTTAGTCGTTTGGAAACTTCATCATCTGATTCAATGTTGTTGGAAGTTGTTGTTACTCTGATCTTAAATTGGGTATGCTTTTGAGTTGATTCATTTTTTTCCTTTTTGCTATACTCTTCTTTTTACCAATTACTATTAAGAATATGTACAGTTATCAATCCTTATTATTCTTGTTGGTCATATGCTCAGTGATGACTCTGAATGTTTTCAAATTTCTGTTGAATGCTTTGACAGCAGAGTAGTCATTTTTTGTCCGTCAACTTTGGATGTGTGCTTTTTTTTTTGGTTTTTTTTTTTTGAACTTTTTTTCTATGCTAAAAAATTGTGTTTTTTTTTTTACTTTTGATAAATTTTTTTTTTGAACTGGAGACATTTCGGTCGATCATGAAGATGACTCTAATGCCAATAAAACAAAGGCTCATTGATGATTTTCACATTAAGATCTTAAAAACTCATGAATTTAATACAAATTTTTAGCTTTATTACTTAAAATACTAATAATTTCTATTATTTTTAAAAATTAAAGCGTAATATCTTAATATTTTATTATGAAACTATGTTTACCGTATTATTATCATTTCAAAAATTAAAAAAAAATTTGTAGGTATAAAAAAAAATCAATTGTTATTTTTTTTTTTAATACTAGAGAAGTCAAATAAACTGAAATAATATTATAAATTACACAAAAAAAAAATAATACTTCTCTTTAATATTTTTTACCAAATTAATAATAATTTTTTATGATTTGAAATATTCGAATTTAAAACTTCTAATTTTTACATATTTAAAAAGAGATAAATCAATCATACCAGCAATTGTATCCTACTTAAAAAAAAAAAAAAAATCTTAATTTGAGATGAATGATATGTATTTTTATTTTTTAAGGGAGGTGTAGCTTTATACAGGTAGGTGATAGCTGTCATTAATGATATGACTCACTATACTCTTATGATTGATTAATCATGCACCTTTAAGTCAAATATACAGAAGTCCTTATTTATTTATTTATCTATTTGAAATCTACAGATGTCCTTATTTAAGTGCTTAAAATTTGATAAGGAATATTTTTTTTTTAATTGGGCTATAAATTGAAAAGAACAGAACAAAAAAAAAAAAAAAAAAAAAAAAAATTGCTGATGATGTGATTCATTAAATTTTTGGGGTTACAACAATGAATAAAAATTGATTACTTGATTCTTAAACAAGGCTTTTATTTATTTGGAAATAGGGCCCATAAACAATTATCAAATTAATCTTTATTTTTTCTCAAAAAGAAAAAAAATATATATATATCATATCAATCTTCTTGTCTATTTCACTTTGTGAATTGAGATTCCTTTTTTTTTTATTTTTTTTATTTTTTTTATCAATTTGGTTTTGGGGCTTGAAATTGTAAAAATTCAATATGGATTTGTTTTGAAATAAAAATAGAAATAAATATCTCTCATTTTATGATTTTCATTTCATATTATTTTTAAATGAAAATTTTAAAATTACATTTACTGTTACAAGGTTCATATTCCCTAAGCTCTCCTTCCATTTCAAGTTATTACTTCCGTCCTAATAAGGTTGACGCCTTTATTTTTTTTACACAAATATTAAAAATATAATAAATAAAATAATATTTTTCATTATATACTCCTGATAGTATAATAAATATATACACTTAATTTTTTATTTTTTTAGATAATATTAATAATAAAAATATGTTAATCTTTTTGAAACATAAAAAAAAAAAAATGTCCATCTTTTTAAAATGGAGGTAATATTTATTTTAGATTATTAAATATAATTTATTATAGTTTAGGACGTCAAACCAATTTGTTAATACGATTGTGATTATCATTTCAATCTCTCTCCCTCTTCACACACACACACACACACACATAAAAATAAATTTCTATTTTTTTATAAATTTTTCCTGCTCCACTCAGTATTTGAACTAAATATATTTTAAATTTAAAACTCAAAATAATATAATTTAACAAATAAAAAACTTTCTTTCTTATTCTATTGTTTTTATGTAAATACTTTAGGTTTTAAAATATTAATAATGTTTCAAACTTTCAATAAATAAATAATGTGGTTTCTGCTGAAAAGAATGATGATAATTATTTAAGAAGTGTTCTTGATTTCTTTGAATTTAACTATCATTATTTATATATTGTGAGTGGTCCATTTATGTTCTTACTTTCCTTTCTGACCTAGAAATTAAATGATGCAAATTGCAAGATTAAGTATTTTTTTATTTTAACAATATATCTACACGATTAAAATAGAATACACTCCTTAACAAAATCATGGCATTTTATAAAGGCGTACTAAGCAAGATTAACTAGTTAAACCTTAAAATTAATAATAATTAATCAAGGTTTCCTAGGTTTAGTGAATTGTGAGGCACATTAGACGTGCACAATAGAAACAAAGAAAAAGACAATTCTTCTATAAATATATTGAGTTATATGAACCATAAAAAATAAAAATTATTTGCTCCAATCTCAATGTGAAAGCAGAGTTGGTGCATGTTATGTTTCCTGGGTTTATATTTTGGGTGGGAGTTTAATGTTAAAGAATCAAGGTTTTGAAACAGTTCAAAAATAAAAATAAAAAATAAAGGTTTTGAATAGTTGCTTAAAATATTGGAACTTCTGTAGTAACACATGAGGAATTTATTAAATTATTGAATCGATAAATTATGAATATATTCTCATCTCATAATTAATAAATAAATAAAATTTAAAATAAAAATTAATATAATTCCCGTATTTATTTATTTTTTTAATAAAAGGATCGTATTTTTTTCATTTATTATTATTATTATTATTATAAACAAGACTTATTAATTAAAAAAAAAAAAAAAAAAAAGACTTATTCGTAATTAGAACTATTGATATAACGAAAAAATAGATATTGCACTCGCGGACAAAGTTGAATACTACTTCATCTCTCGAACCTGGTTTTATAATTCTATCAAATTGTATCAGTTAACCATTCAACACCTGTTATAAATTTTGTCTTACGTTCTTTATTGACAATTTTTGTTTTCTTTTGAAGAAATTTAATTAAAGACAATGACGGATGCATGTAGTGTACCGTAGGTTCACTACAATAATCCAACCTTTTAGCGACGGAATTTTTCCGTCCTTAAAAGTGAAAATCTGTGGCTAAAAACATTTAGTGATGGATTTACAACCGCCCAAA
>CATKHJ010713150.1:0-30599 GCA_949750685.1 Vernicia montana
AGAAAGAAATCTTTTTAATAATTCCCAAAAGGTATTTAAAAACTAATTATTTTGAGATATAGAATCATACATTTTATAACTAAAACATCACAGATGCACAAACTGTTAATAAAAACAATTTTATTAGCTCTATAAAAGCATGCAGTCCATTTATAAATTAACTAATTAAGTTTATTTATTTTTTATGTCGGAAACTAATTTCCTAGTACTATTTCATGTAACAAGATGTATAATTAGAAATTAAAAAGTGGTTAGCTATTCCCAACAGTTGTTCATAAAAACAGATATTCTCAATTCCGATGGATCCAGTGTTCATGGACCATGCCAAAAACATATAGTAAGTGGCCACCTAATAGGGGTTTATTATTATTATTATTATTATTATGCCGTCTACTAATATTTTTATTTTTTGGAATGTACAAAAAATATATATATATTTTATGGTTGTGGTTGTTTTCGTTTTCGTTTTGGAATATGTGAATTTTATTTATTTATTTTTGATAAAATGAGATTTAAGATTTTCATCGTTAGTATTTTGTGATCTATAATATTAATATAATTAGAAATTACCGACATGACATTCAATAATATAAATTTACTAACGTGACGCTCACATGAATTTTATAATCATATACTATGGGTACTACGTCAGTAGTTTTACACCATATGAGTGTTACATCAATATCTTTTAATATCAGGTGGACGCTGTGTCAACATCCTTTAACAACATTAATATTATAAATTCTAAAATATTAATAGTGAAAATAACAAATCATATTTTGTCAAAAAAAAAAAAAAAAATTCATACATCTCAAAATAAAAACCACTGCAACAAGAAGATATTTTTTACACTTTTCCCTTTAATTTGTTCTTTTGTAGCACTGAAGATTATATAGTGAGTATTTAAAAGGAGATGCTCTTGTATATATTAAAATGTCTAAGTTATTCCTACGTCAGGTGATTCGATACTATATATGTAATTTTTTTATCAACTAAGTTCTTAATATATAAAAATTCGATTCTTTATGAAAATTAATTAATTAATGTGCAATTTATAAAATTGAAAATGACAATCAGTTTAATATTTATTAAATATGATTGGCTAACAAACTATTAAAGTACTAGTGTTAGCTAGTTCTTCAAGTAAATATTTTATATATTTGAATATATAGTTAATTATTGTATGGTCAACCTCAAATGAAAGAAAATATACTAGTTATATATATACATATGCACACCTAGTCTAGCTCAAAGAAAAATTGATTTTTTGTTTTACTTCTTATTTCACATTGAGAAGAAATTTAAATCTATGAATATATCCATCCAAGTGTAGATGATGTGGGCATGTTTCGATACTTTAGGGTAAATAAAACAATTAAATATTTAATTATTTTGTGCAAGGAATGGATGTTTCTAGTTTGATTGACTAGTTGTATACCAGCTGATAAGTTAAAGTAATTAACAAAAGAAGAACGACCCTCATACAAATACACAACTGAATTGGATGCTGACATGGCTTTGATCAACCCTTCCAGTTCACCCAAATCCAGCTCCAGCTCAACTCTAGTATGTATTGAAACTAGAGATTGTGAATTTGAAAATTTTAGGTAATCACGGACTGCTCTGTGCTCCAAAAACTCCAAATGGGTAGTTATGCAAAACTGGAAAATAAACAAGAAATTTTGAATGAGGATAGAGCAAATCAAGTGGGATGTTGTCAAATTGGATTTGGAATTTTATGATCGACTAAATTGACTTTGGTATTATTTTTTTTTAATGGAAGAAGACTCAACAACTATGGCCTATGAGTCTTGTCAGTAACTCAAGTTGCTGGCGTGTGATATGACTCGCCCCTGTTATTTATTTATTTATATTATTGTTGGTTTCCTAAGTAGGTAGAGAAAATTATTTATGTGGACGGGGACTAACACTAACTGCATGGGGGCCAACAAACAAGGCTGCCTTCTTCTTGCCTTAGAAAGGACAGATTTGCCGCCGAAAATTGGTTTTTTTTTTTCCTTTTTCGTCCCCCTTATAATCGATAAATATACATTAGATTTAGAGCAGGATCAATTATCAAAACATATATATTTATGATTTTATGTATATCAAGAGATTTTTAAGATAAGGTTGACCAAGTACCGATGTTTGGACAGAATCCACGTGGTCTGACACCTCAACGCCTGCTGTAGTTTATTGACCGCACGTGACATATGTTTGCTCCTTTGCCACTTTGTCACTTACACACGTGTGAATGAATTCAATGCACATTGCCATAATGCCATTGCCCAGGCCCAAGTTTCTTGAAGGTTCAGTGGGCTCGTGATCGTGATCGTGATCGTGATCAAAATTACTTGATGAATGACAAACGTAATCCACGTTCCTGATATTTCCATTCCATGTATATGTGGAATTTGATTCCATATTCCCATACTCAGCTGTCGCAATGATGGGAGATTGTGTCCTCTGTCGTTTCTTGTATTCCTGTGTTTCAAATTAAATTTAATTAATTACTCATCACTTAAGTACTTAACACTAATCTAACTAGCTAATTAAACAAGGTTGAAGGTTGGTTGCATTAATGATATAGCTATATTCATAAGGGCTGCAGTGTTATATATATATGCACTAAAGATTGTGTGTGTGCATATGAATATCTATCTTTTCCTATTATAATAGAGATGCATGGAATTAATGGAATAAAGAAAATAAATAATTCTAAACTATAGAATAGAATCATTTTATATTATTTCTAGGTTTCCTTACTCAATATTTTAAGGGCTTTTTATTATTATTATTATTATTTGATGGCTTTGACATTTTATATATATATATATATAACTTAAAATAAGTAAAATCTTATTAGCAATGGTTTTAACATGAGCAGCAAAAAATACAGAAGTTCATATATTCTTCTTTCTATAATTAAGAAAGATGATTGCCCTAACATATTTATAAGAATCATTTAGTTAATTAATTAATTAAGTAGTCCATGAAGAGAGATAGAGAGAGAGAGAGAGAGAGAGATTGTGATGAGTTGCCCAACTCATAAAGTCTATGAAACCATATCAGACTACCCAAAGTATGGGTATCATTGAAGAAAAGAAAAAGACGGTTCGAAACCATGAAAAGAGAATTTGATACTGATAATGAACAAAATATATTGAATTGGGTTAATTAAACTTCTCAACTATTTGATGAGATTATAAGAAATAATATTAGTGAAACTAATTGTATACATATATAATTATTAATTACATAATTACAAAACATAAATCATATATATATATATATATATATATATATATATATATATATAAACGAGCATGTTCGTAAGCCTATTAATCTAACTGTTCGCTAATTTGTTCATGAGTTTATAATCTAACTGTTCATTAGCCTAATCGAATATTGAATTAAAATTCAAATTTGACTCATTTATAAAACGAATCGAATGCGAATGAGTTTTTATTGAACTGAACACTGAATCGTTTGCGAACGGCTTAACTTATTTGTAACTCTAATTATTATTATTATTATTGATGACCACCACTAATTGCCAAAGAACACCATATTTTACTAGTTTATATTTTTTTCATATTTAATAATAAATATAAAATTAATATAAGTTTAAATGTTTTTATGATTTTATAAATTTTAAATTTTAATATTTTTCAATTAAAAAAAAGAGTTTTTTGAGAAATATTGTTTAAAAAAATTTTATTTTTCGCGGGAGCATGATCAAATATTAACTCCTGAAAAGAAAATCCTTTTTTTTTTTTTTTTTTTGAAAAAAGAAGAAATTACAAGAGGCAAGAGTACTGAGTATTTTGGGTGGTGACACGGACAACTGACAAATTGACAGTGTATGTAGATAATCCAAGTGCGAGTCACGTGCTTCTTTACATATTTGATGAATCTACTTTCCTGCATGAATTTGTGTGTGACACTGATCGAGTGACCATAGAAAGTGAAATTTCAAAAATTTCAATTCACGAATATTTATCCCGTTTTGAAATTCTGCCAAACGACAATCGAATAGGAGCTCAAAACCCATGTTTCATGTCCAAGACACGACAAAACAATTTACAGTACTGTACAACAATTGTACTCCATCATTATTTAGCAAAAGATCGTATTTTCAAATTTTCTTTTTTTTTATTTATTAAGATTTATAAGCCAATAAATGAGAATTCTGCTGAAATTTTAGTTTGATTTTTTTTTTAATTGGAATGAGGAGACTGGATCTTAAAATCTATATTTATATTAAAATAAATATTATTATTAAACTATACCAATTAAATATATTCATATTTGAATATTCTCTCAATGTTTAAATCTATATTTATATTAAAATAAATATTATGGTTAATGGTGGCGGTCCAAGATTCACTGAAAGAGGGTGAGGCTATCGGATTGAGAGAGGCTTTGAAGTGGCTTTTGGAGTTGCAGTACAACCAAGTTGACATTGAAATGGTTGCTTTGTTGGTTGTCAATGCTATTTATTCTCACAATGATGATGATCAGTCTCAGTTTGGGAGCATTATTGGCAATTGTTGATCTTTAAAGATTAATTGGTGTTAGATTACATGATGAATAGATAATTTATATTAATGAATGGTGTAATTACAAAGAGAAATACAATGATATTTATAGAATTACAAAGAGCTATTTATGATTTGATTGGAGAAAAATTAGGTGTGCAGATGGAGGAGAACATGGCTGGCAATGCACATGGAGTGGTTGACAATGGCAAGTAGGTTTGACAATTGGTAATGGTAGTTGACCACCATTGTTGATTTCTCATATCCTTTTCACACTAACATCCTCCCTCAAACTCAAGGTGGTATCGTAGATGCCAACTTGAGATTGCTCAGTATATTCAGAAAATAGGTTGAAATAGAAAACACAATACATAGTTAAAAACTTAGTAGAACATACTAAAAACCGAAAATAAATACATAAACTGATAACAGTAGTAGAACTGAAAAATAAATTCGAAGATAATCAGAGTCAGAATCTGGTAACAGATATCGGAATTGGACATGTGGCGGATCACGTGATAACGGGAGGAGTCATCTTAATGGCAGAGCACAAATTAGATACGTGGCGGAACACGTAAATAACAGAAGACAGAGTTAGATTCTGGTAAAATTGATACCAAACATGGATTCAGACATAATCTGAATAGATAAAACAGAAGCCTTAAAGGACTTGTGAAGGCCAAAAAATTAATTCAGACGACTCAAAATAGGAGATAAATCAAAAACTGGTAAATACCAGCAATGGATTCATAAGGCCAAAAAATTAATTAAGACAGCCCAAAAATTGAGATAAAGTTGAAAATTGGTAAATCAGATACCAGAAATTGATTCAGAATGGCAAAATGGATTCAAAAAATGCCCAAAATAAAAAATTGAGTCATTAAGTGACAGAACAGAGACCAAGAATAGATTCAGAAGGTCTAAAATGTTCAGGAATCAGGAATGGTTCATTCAGAATCTGTCGGAAAAGAGTTGAACCGACCGGTTAAAAAAACACAGAAAATTGAGAAAAATACAAAAAATATAGATAGAGACAGAATTTTGCAAAACAAACTGCAAAATTGATTTCAGAAGGTTAAAAAACCTTAGGAACCAGTAAATGTTCATTCAGAACTGGTTAAAAGAAGGTCGAACCAGTAGTTGGAAAAACACAAAAAATTGGGAAAAAATTAAGAAAATTAATTTATAGACCAAATTTTGCAAAACTGACTGCAAATTTGAACTCAGAAGGTCTGAAAACCTTGAAAATCGGTCCGAGTTTGTTAGAAATCGGATTAAAAATCACTAAACCGGTTGGTAAAAGCAAAACTGAACTGGTTTGGTCAGACAGAGAATTAGACCGAAAGGCCGGTCAGGTAATTCAGACGGATCAGGTCGGACTGGAGCAGATTGGGTAGGATCCGAGATGAGCCTGGTGATGTGGCAGTGATGACGTGGCAGGAATTGGCCCATGTTGGACACGTGGCAATATGTGATTGGGCCACGTGGACGTGGCCGTTAGTGATTGGTGGTGAAATCTGGTGATGATGAAATGTGTCCCACGTATGACACGTGGCAGAAAGTCATTGGGCCACATGTTAACACATGGCGAAAAATTGATTCGGATTGCAGTGCCATGTGTCACTGACATGTGATACGTGGCAGGACATGACTGGTTGACGTGGAGGCTGACGGGGCTGATGGTACTGGCGTGGCAGAATACACATGGATGCTGATAGATGACATGTGGCGTTCTGTGACTGGATGAGGTGGCTGCTGACTGGGCGAAAGCTGCTGACGTGGCGATGACGTGTGTCATCTTCAACCTCTGGCCACGCGTGATGTGCGTGACGCGCGTGAAGAACAGTCCAGCAACTTTGGGTGGCGCGTCTAGGCGCGTGAGAGATCCGATTTGGGTGATTTTTGTTTCAAAATTCTTATAATTTAATGGGCTTTATAATTGTATGGTCAGAAAAAAAATTTAACGTGTGCATGTACGAACGAAATGGAACAGAAGCTAAAAAACTGAAAAACAGAGTAAAAAATTTGATTTTCTGGATTTCTAAGGATTCTGAGTTTGAATGAGCTCTTAGGCTCTGATACCATGTTAAATTATATGATGAATAGATGATTTATATTAATGAATAATGTAATTACAAAGAGAAATACAATGGTATTTATAGAATTACAAAGAGCCATTTATGGTTTGATTGGAGGAAGACTAGGTGTGCAGATGGAGGAAAACATGGCTGGCAATGCACATGGAGTGGTTGACAATGGCAAAATAGGTTTGACAATTGATAATGGTAGTTGGCCACCAATATTGATTTCTCATATCATTTTCATACTAACAATAGGGATTACTTTATATTTCGGAGACAAGTTATTATTTCTTTAGCAAGAGTAGCATATTTCTTATCTTGTCATTTTGTTTATTTTTTTTGTTGTTAATTTTTTGAATGATTATTTGATGTATCATCTAATTCAGTCAAGTTAATAAAGTTTTTCTTTTCAAAAAAAAAAAAAAAAAAAAAAAAACAACTGGAAAAGCAAGCCAACCACACACGAAAACATTATTAATTTGTAGGTGAATTTCATAAAGTGATCGTTCAATCACAAGTACCTTTTTTTTATATATATATAATAAATCACAAGTACCTTAACCGCTAGTTAAGGAAAAAAAAGTGATATATTCCTCAATTAGGGGAAATTTTGTAAAATAATATTTCTATGGATAATCAAAAATTGATTTTTTTTTTAGGAAAAACTATGAATTTTCATTCATAATAATTAAAAAATATATATTTTGATTTAAAAATAAAAATATAAAATACATCAATAAGTACAATAAAATAGCTTGAATTTATTTTGATATTCTCCAATCGTGTTGATAAAGCATTAAAATTGGTAACTCTGCGTAAAACTTGCTATGCTTATTGACTATTAATTAAGACATAAATCAATAATCTTTATGTTTTTGAATAAGTTCGATTGTTTGAATATAAATAATAAATTTAAAACTATAAAAATAAATTTAAATTCCATAAATAGTCTAAGAGAATAAAATATTTTTACAAGAGAATAACAAACTATTTATATAAAAAAACAAGTAAATCCTATCAAATGAATAATAAATCTAAAAAAAAGCTAAAAATAAGAAAAAAACAAATTTATGTCAAAAATACATAAATTAATAAATTTACAATGATATCTATTTATTAAATAAAAATATTTAATTAAAAAAGAAAAAAAAAATCACCATCGATTGAAAGAAAAAATTCACCTTGACTCACCCAAAAAAAATCTTGAAAGATAAATAGAAAGAAAAAATAAGAGAGAGACGGCTTGATAAAAAATTGACATTATAACATTGTGACTGTCACTATTTATCAGTGGCTAACAGAATCAACGCCGCCAATTATTCATTTTGTTAGAGTTTAAAATGGGTCAAAAAATTCTTTATATTAGACCTTTATAATTTAATTTTATTAGTTATTGCATTTAGAAATAATATAATTGAATTATTTCATTTATGATTATCATTTATTTTAACACAATTCATAAATTTCATTCATATATATCAGCAAAATAATTTTATTTTATTTTTCCTTCAATAAAACAATTTTTTTTTTTAACATTTAGAAATGAGGAATTCAATCTTAATCTATTGACCAAACTATATATGTACTTGTCATTAGATTAGGTCGAGACATGCTTCAATAAAACAAATGTTGCTATAACATTTTATCAAAAATTGTGATATTATAATAATTAAGTAAAGTTTGTAATATGATTCAAAATTAAAAATAAGGTATTCGTTGATCAACATATAAAAACATCTTATGAAAACATCAATAATAATCTTATTGTTGCAAGTTAAAATTTTTTGTAACCATTAATTATGAAATTATTAATAAGTCGATTTATATATGGCCATATTATCATTATGTATTCATCGTCATTATTATTATTATTATTATAATATTATTATTAAGTTGAAAGAGCAAAATGGCAAAAAGAAAAGTGAAATCTTATTAACGAGTACGTGTCTACTTGGAATAAATGTAATATAAATGTGAAATTTATTTGAAATAAATTTTAAGTAGAATTCATTTATAATTAAATTTTCATATTTAAAAAGATACAACTTAAAATATGGATGTGACGACACGATTTAACAAACCATTCATTAAACCATGCAAGAGCCTTTCGACTATTTTAAATTAGTTGAAATCAATACAAATCAAATAGATGAAGAGATTCAATTGAATTTCATATTTTTGTATTTAGAATAAATCTATAATTGAGTTTTTTTTTTTTCTAAAATACTCTCGATATAACAAATATAATTAGAAAAATAAAACAAATAAAAAATAATTACATTTTACATTTTATAATTAATATTTAATTTATAAATACAATAAAAAAATTAGTTAGAAGAAAAATAAGTAAAGAGAAAAATGTTAGAGAGAGAGAGAGAGAGAAGACGAAAAAAAATGATATTTTTGTTTTTAATATTATTTTATTACTTTTTGTGAAATTCATTTGGAAATTCTATATATTTTAGTAGAATTTGATTTAATTATATTCAATTCCATTAAATTGAATTCGTAGAATTAAAATTTATATTTTTTTTAATATTTCAAATACAACTTTTTAAAATTATGAAATTTAAAATAAATTTTACAAAATTTTATGATATACATTTATTTTTTTTTTGGTAGAATATTCATTTATTTCAAACTACCAGTAAAAACATATTTGAGCACTGAATTATTAGTGCAACGTTGGCCTTGATACAGTATAGCAACAAAAAGCCAAAAGATTTTTTCCCATTTCATGGTTTTATATAATGGTTTTGCAATTGCTGTCTTTTATATGCTTGCAATTGCAAAACATCTCCTTTAATTATGTCCTTTGTTTTTTCAGCATGCCCCATAAAAGGCTTTTTTTTTTTTTTTTTTTTTTTTTTTTTTTACATCTAAAAATTAAAATAAAAAGGTAAATTTTATTTCATATTTATCCAATTTTTTCAATGTCGCACGCTCAATAGAAAGAAACATTTCTTTTATACAACGGAAAAAAGAAAAGAAAAAAAAGATATATTTTGATGTTTTAAATTTTTTATCAAGAGGTTGATATGTGCTGTACATGAATTTTTTTTATAAATATAAAATATATATACATATTTTTTTATAAATTTAGCTCAAATTGATATTTGATTCCAGATGCCTTTTAATTTAAGAAACGATTCAAATACCATTCAATCAAAATTCATTAATTATAAATATAAAATATTAATTACACTTTATTGATGATTTATTAAGATATAATTTTTAAATATACAGCATATGTATGTCCAAAGAGTTAAAAAAAAAAACTCTTTTAAGTTTTAACTGTCTTAAGAAAAGAAGAAAGAGATACTTTGTACAAACAAAAAATAAAAGTAACTATTTAATTGGATTATAATCTCAATAAATTATTCAATTTATATTTGATTAAATTCTATTCAATTAAAAAATAAAATAGCCATAATTTTATGAAAAAATGTGACATGTCCCTAATATGATTGTGTATATATTATTATTTAAAAAAAATAGTTTTTAAAATATATATGAGCGTGCAAAATTGTCAATAATAATAATAAGTAGGAATAAGACACCACTCATCTTGGATGAACTTACCAGGTAGATGCTTGAGCGGTTATTCGCTCTGCCTTTTTTCCTAATTTTAAAATATATATATATATATATATATATATATATATATATATATATATATATATATATATATATATATATATTAATTTTATGAATTTTATTATAAAAATAAAATTTATTAATTATGATTAATATTGTTAACATTTATTAATTGTGATTAATATTTTTAACATAATTTATTTATATTCAAATAATAATATGAAATGAGTTTCTTAATAAACAACAATTGATAATCAAATCATGCTATAAAAACAAAAATGAAAAAAGAGTAACTTATTTTGAACCCATAGCCAGTCGCATCCATTAGGAAAAAGAAAAAGACATGTTAACACAAAACACAAGCTGCCAAGCTGCCATGGCAAATTACCTTCTGCATTCTCCACCGCCACTCCAAACAAGGACGTTTGTTTGCAATAAAGTAGACAGTGACATGACTTGAAATTACATATAGTGCCCCTATTATCCATATTTTCCCTCCAACAAGACCGGCGTGAGATAGAAGAGAAAGCTAAAAGCTAATTCTAAGAATACGGATGACGTGTACAAGTGCCGCACGTTAGGCGGCCCCGCTCTCTCTGGGGAGGTTTTTTGCTTGACCACCGGGTTTCCGTTGGAAAATCAATTCTCGGGCAAGAAGAAAAAAAAAAAAAAAAAAAAATCTCAAAACTCTCTCTTCTGTTTCTATCTTTACGCTTTCTTCTTACTCATTTTCTCCTTTTCTATTATTCTTCATCCAAACAAGGTACATTCTCAATTTAAGGTTTAATTGCTCTCGATGGCATTGTGCTTTTTGAGCTTGATCAATGTGGTAATGGTTGTTTGGTTGTAGTGTTTTTTCAGTTTCTGATCGTCAACTGAGATGTGATTTTTGGATCAAACCATGACTACGAGCAAGAACACAAACACAAACACAGAATCGTCTCAGGTATTATTATTATTATGATTATGATTATTGTTATTAATTACCGTTAGTTTAGTCTCGTAATCTCGCTTCATTTCAATGTGATTCAAAATAATGCCGATTGATGGCGCTATTTTTTTAAAATTAAAATTAAAATTAAAATTCAATTTCATGTTATATTGTGATCGTGTGTGAAGTAGGGGAAATTTTTTGGGATTGAATTGATATTTGTGTTTTGTTTTGTGTAGGGAGATGGCGGTGCTACTCAACCTCTGGCAGTTCCTCCGCCACAAGGACAGCCCGATAATGTTCGCGCTCGGGCTGGAAATGCGGTGATTCGCTTTTTTTTTTTTAAATCTCTTTGGATTTTCTCACGAGATCAACATCATCATCATTAGGGACATCTTTTGAGAGCATTTGTCACCATCATTATTGATCATCATAATAACATTTTTTTTTTTACTTTATTTATTTATTTATTTTGCTAACCTCATAATTTATATGGTTTTATGTGGATATTTTAACTAATCCTTTATAATAAATGATATAAAAATAAAATTTTATTTTCTCATTTAAGTAAGTGCTTTTCTAAGAAAGTATTATGGAAGGCAGTGGATTTTTATCCATTAATTCGTATTGGAATCTATGCTATCTAGTTTATTGGTTGATGGAGTCCATTTGTTATTTTGATCTATTATCTCTTGTTTTCAAGCTCCAGCTCATTTTGTAGTCTAATGTATATAATATATTTTGCAGATTTTTAAGAGTGGGCCTCTTTTTATATCATCTAAAGGTGTGTTTCAATTCCTTGGTTTTATATATTTATTTTTTAAATTCTTACACCTAATAATAAATAGCAAAATATGAATCCAAACATATCAATGTTCTTGTATCAAGTCTTCTAACAATGACACAGTTCTCAATGCTTCCAGAAGTAACGAGTATCTGGTTGTAAGTGTTTTTATTCATGCATTCTCCTTTGTTGTCTATCTATGCAATTCCATTGACATAGAAAGAAATTATGGGAACAGAAAGAAGGTAGAATTAGAACTTTCTGTACTTTAACATCACATTTCATGCAAATTTTGACAAAGGGTGTCTTCAATGCACAAGGCTCCCCACATTTATGATAAGTAGCCTTCTTTCTTCCCTTTAGAAAGTCTGTTTCCATGATTTAAGCCCATGACATTCATAGAGAAGCAACCTTACCATTATCCTTCAAATAGTATAATATATGATTCAGTGTACAAAATTGAAAGTTTTTCCCCCTAAATAAAGGGCCAGATGTTCTTATCATTGGGAGTACGGTAATCATATTCAATGAAAATTTAGGTATCTCTTTGGAGGATATGGAAAGTGGCTTTCTTCAAGTTTCAAATGTTCAGAAACTTTTCAAGGCCTTTCCTGTGTTCTGATTCTGACAATAGATATCTATGCTGGATATATTTTATCTTTTTCTTCAGATAAAACATGTTCTTTGTGCTTTAGTAACTCATTTGAGTTGAATTATGCACATGTATAACCTATGCACAGTTGCACACTATTTGTTTGTTAATATTCATCTATACCTGTGTATATGTAAAATAAATATTGGAGGTGCATCTCCTATCACTTTTATGAAGATCACGGGCCTAGTCGGAAGTTATATTCTCCAATTTTGTTATGTAGGAATTGGTTGGACATCCTGGAAGAAGCGGTGGTTTATTCTAACACGAACTTCACTGGTTTTCTTCAGAAGTGATCCAGTAAGTAGTTTTGCATATAGTAAGCGGTGGTTTATGTCAGCAGCATTGATTATTGTAATTATGGAAATTTAGTCCCATTCCCTTCTGCCTACTTGCTGATTGCATTTTTATATTTGAACTTTCCAGAGTGCTGTTCCTCAAAAAGGGGGTGAAGTGAACTTGACTCTTGGTGGTATTGACCTCAACAATTCAGGCAGGTCAGCTTGCTTTTTCAAGTTAGATGCTGTTAATTTCTGATTCATCCATCATAGTTGTTTCCACAATAGAATTGAGTCTAGTTTACTAACTTAATAGTACCTTTCTCTGGATGATTTCTAGTGTGGTTGTCAAAGCAGACAAAAAACTCATGACTGTTCTCTTTCCTGATGGTCGTGACGGGCGAGCTTTCACTCTTAAGGTGGTTCTATATTTCTTTATTATTGTGTCTCTTGAGATTGCTTTTTGTGGTATAATTGCACAGATATTCAAGTAGATTCTTCTAGGACTGCAAAACATCTGAGCTTAAGGATATTCAACTTGGTAGCTTAAGCTGAGGTTAACTTGGCTTGCACAAAACTCATAGAATTTAATATTTAGTTATTCAATTTTAATTGAAGAAAGGTTCGTGTACTGAAATTATGTGTTTTGATTTGGGATAGTGGGGAGAATTACTTTGTAGAAAAGTAATTTAAAAAAGGAATACAATCAGGAAGCAAAATAATTTGTAAAATCTCAACAAATTCATGAATCTGGTTGTTCTTGACCCATTCAAACTGAGATCAAGAACTTTCATTCTTAGCTCATTTAATAAACAAGGTTGACAATGAAGCTTCAATCACCAAGCAAACAAGTTCCATTGAGTTTTATTGCGCAAGCTTGCATGTGATGAATTTTTTTGTTCTATTTCTATATCCTTCTTTTTCCAGGAAACAACTTGAACCATCCCTTTTTACTCTTAAATTCTAAACCATAATGTGGATTTTCCTATAAACATTTGCAATGATTTTGAAGTGCTTAAGAGGCTTACATTGTTTATGATATTGGAAATGGACCAAGATTGGGCTTTCTGTGTAGATCTTTTGACTCTATTAGTTTATATGCATTGGAGATACTGAATCAGGGAAGGAGATTTTGACTCTTTACACCCAAATTAACTGATATCTAGATATTTTACAGCCCCCGACTAATTGCAAATATGAAGAGGGTATTGCTTTCACTAATGTGGTTAGTTCATTGGGTTTCTTTTTGATAATTGCAGAACACACCCAACAATCAAGAAATTGTGATGCCATTTTGGCTTACCATGGGAATTTTATTTTATTTTACTGTAGCAAATGATATAGAGATGCAGATTGTTCTAGATCACCTTGCTAGGACCCTGATCACGTTGTCCAACATTGTTAATGGGAAAGAGAGATCTATTACAAGAGTAATTTAAGGAGCAACATTAAAACCTCTTATTATATGAACTTGAGCTTTAGCTCTTTAGTTCATCATGTCCCTGGCACAAGCTTCACATACACGTATCTTCATCTGGGATTTGCTTAACTCAGTTTGGTTTGCTAATGCCTAAAATATTACATGCAACCGCTCAGTTCAAGTGAAGTATTGCTTGAAAAAGCAATTGGATATAAAACCAGATTGAAATTTTGATGTAAACTGAAATATGGTTGCTTAATTGATAATCTCAAAAATGCAATCTGTGATTTTATGAAGATGGAGAATTGCATCATTTTGAGATCGCATGGCATTATGGTGGGAATTAAGAATAGGAGAGATATATTAACCCTCCTTGTAGAAAAAAAAAGTGTGTAGAATGAAGTATCAGTATAATGATCCATGTTTGAATTTGTTGTGTTTTAAAGTCATGCATGATGAAATAGCATAATGTAGTCTGCAAAAGGAAGGAAAAGTAGGTTTACTGTGATATTATGGATTAAAGGCTGGGTTAACATTGGTAAATGAATGTCTAGGTTAGACAAGTCCAGTTGCAGGCTTCATACAAGTACAGAATCATGGAGTAGAGGAAATAAAAAACACATACAAGATAATATCCTTGGAAATAAACAAGAGATGGCCAATATAAATCGTGATTATTCTTATGGGCATTTCTAAATTTGTCAATTAAGTGGTGCTTGACAGAAATAATTCATTGCAGTGGTTAATTTATGGAGAACTCTTCAAGCAATGTCTAGTCCTATATAAGCAGAAAGCCACAAAAAATTCTACCAAAATTTAGTAACTTAGCCAAAACGCTGAGCAATTTCTTTCTCATTAAATAACATGGTCAGAAGTGAGAAATGAGACCTTTTTTTTCCCACTATGATTCTGGCCTTATTGAAATTATGTCATCTACTATTTACATATGGGTGGTTGTGTTTGTGATGCAGGCAGAAACGTCAGAAGATTTATACGAGTGGAAGACTGCACTTGAGAATGCTCTGGCACAAGCACCAAGTGCTGCTCTTGTGATGGGGCAAAATGGTATCTTCAAGAATGATCAGACTGAAGGAGCTAATGGTTCTTTGGAGCAGTGTATGTTCGCATGTACTTTTTGTTTTGCATTCATGTTTTCTGCTTACCAGTGCAATTTTTCGTATTTGAGATTCTTGCATGGCCTACATTTTGGCTTGATGTACCTAGAGCTTGGAGTTTTACACAGCAAAAACATGATAAGTTATTGAAATTTTATGTGAAGTAGTGATAATTATTTCAAAACACCTGATGTTTTAATAGATCTACACTTTTATGCAAAACAAGTAACAACCTAATGTAATTTTTTAAATAATTTTAGGTGACCAACATGTTAAAAACACCTGGTGTTCACCCTTGATATTCAGATCTTTCTTCCATTTTTTCTTTTTCGTTGTATTATCGTATTCAGTGCCCACCTTGGATAAAGGGCATGGCAATCTTCAAAGTTCTTTTAGAGTAGTGTTTATAGTACAAGTACTTTTATGAAATTCTGAACTTGAAATCCTCTTTTTTTTTTTAATTTTTTTATAATTTTCCTTCTTTCCTTTTTTTTTTTTTTTTCTTCCACTTAATTGAGATACTGATGCTTTATTTTTCCCCCATGTAGCAAAGGATAAAGTGCCCTTACAAGCTTTGGTCATAGGCAGACCGGTTTTACTTGCTTTAGAAGATGTTGATGGATCTCCGTCTTTTCTAGAAAAGGCTCTTAGGTATATAGAAGAGCATGGTAGGTTCTTTCCCATGATTACTTATTAAGGTTGGCAATTCATTTTTGCAGGTTGTATTTGTGTACACAAGTATAATATGATTTGGCTCAACACATACAAACACCATAGCTAATCGTGTGAAATATTCAAATGCGAATACCACCCAATGATTAAACGGATAACATGACACGATGATAATATGTTTACTATTTAAAAAACACACTCGCTTTAGAAGGAAAAAATTTCATGATTTTTTTTTTTTGATGCCTAAAACAGAGGGGTAGCCTTCTCTTTTTATAGAGCAGACAATACCCTCTCCTTCATTCTCAACCAATATGGATTTTACTCATTGTTTTGTTAAGCCTATCGACAAGACAATAATTCTCGTATCATAATCAGATCGACATGAGCACGATAAATTCAAACCCAAACCCAAACATACTAATTTCATGTTGAGTTGATGTTTATTATCTTGTCGTGTCCAATATTGCCACCCCTATTGCTTATGATACCATTCAATAGTATTTTAAGATGTGTTTTCTAGGACTAAGTTACATTCTTGCATATTTTCTCTACTCATTATAGATCACATTTTCCCATTAAGTTGGGTGGATACCTTTTCTTCTTGTGCTTGAGAGATGATGCATGCATTGTTTTTGACAACATAATTGCTGAGTGGTTTCTAGCTGTGCCTCAAGGTTATATTCTTTCAGAATTTTACAGTGCACATAGATGTGAATTAAGCAAGGTCATTGGAAATTTACCTCAATCTAGTCTTTAGGTGTGAGCTTCCTTTGCCAGTAGACATTGTTGGGGTTGTTTATCCTACCTTATCTCTTTGTAGTCTATGGATCAGGTTTTAAATAATGTCCATTTTGTTGGGATTTGAGCCTACCGTTCCATTATTTTCCATTTCTCTTTGAGTGATTCACCAATCACTTGGAAACGGCAGATGAAATGCGAGAATAAGTTGTTTTCTAAACCATTTTTTGTTGTTTAAATCCACTGCACTCCAAGGAGTCCCCTTGTTCAGCTCGCATGCAAACAAAAAGTGGGTCTCTCTGTTTTGGGAAGGATTACCTATAGTATATACTATAAATACTAATTCTGATTTTTCAAAACCATAAATTATAAGATAATAAGTGATCACCAACTCTTTCATGCATTTTACAAAATAATAGAAGTTGACTTGCATGAAAGAGTTGGTGATCACTTAATATCTTGTACTTTATTAATTTTTGTTACTTATATTTTATTAGAATCGTGTTTATTGTTGATTTGAGTGATTTTCCTAATGGTCTTAAAAATTTCACTACAGTGGCAGCCGTTTCAGACCTATTTTGCAGCACCATTTTCATTTCCATTATCGTTTCTGATTCTGTTATTTAAAACCCCATTACGGGCTGTTTTGTAAAAAGAAAAAGAAGAAACAATTTTCTAGCTTGCTAACTACTTTTCTTGGTTCTGGACTTTCAAGCTGCCTCACAAAAGATGCATGTGATTTGGTAGTTGTGGGTACTTTAGTTCTGCAATGCTTTAGAATAAAATAATAACTTATCTTTGTTCTTTTTTATTCCTTTTCAAATCAAGTTGGGTCTCAAATCAAGTTACTTTCTCTTTTCAAATTCTTTTCTGACTTATTTTTCCTTCCCAAGCTTCTTAAGATGAACAAGGGTTTCATAACGGAATCAGAAATTGTGTAATGGACTTGGGCCTAATTAGACTGAAGTGGCTGCTGCTGCTACTGTGAATTCTTTTACAAACTTAGTAACATGACTTAGATCGACATTAAATGAAGAATTTAACCAAATATTACAAGAATCTTGATATGCGTAGTAATTTATAATGAAGAAACATAGGCAAAGAAATAAATTATTACAAAAGGTAAATTTTTTAAAACCAAATAGCCAAATCTTAGTTTCAGCATGATTCTTGAATCACATGTAGAGGACTGTTCAATATGGATTTGGCCCTCTAAAATTCTGATATATATTGGGCAATACGGTATGTATTTGTCCAGTACACTCTGAATATAAAGCTTTCGGTTTCATTTAGAGGTCTTTCTTAATCCTACCAAGATCTCTAGCAAGTTAGGAAGACCTCTTTTGCTGTTTGTTAAAGATGAAAGCTTTGTTTTCTTTTTCCCAATTTTTTGTATCTGATTGACTGAAAGTAATAAACAGGAGTCAAGGTGGAAGGAATCTTGCGGCAAGCTGCAGCTGTAGATGATGTTGAGCATCGAATACGGGAATATGAACAAGGTTTGAGACCAAATTTATTTTGTCCTTGACTATGCAAATTATTTTTTCTCATTGTTAAATGCAGTTGATGTAGGTTTATCTTTTGTCACATTTCACATATTTGATCAATTTAAAGTTTAATTTTCTATATTCTTTTCCTTGAATTAACATTAAGCAATTACTTGCAAAATGTAAAATGTTCAGATAATAATTAATTAGTGAAGCTATCTTTGTTTATATAGTATAGAACTATAGATATGGAAGGCAGTTGCATCCCATTGGAAATATTTTTAGTTCCAAGTTACATTTTTATATTTTAAAGGTTTAGGGTCATCTTTTATGATATAGGAAAAATAGAGTTCACTCCGGAGGAAGATGGACATGTGATTGCCGATTGTGTCAAGGTATTTCCTTTCTTCAGTCACAACAAATGCAGTCTACAGCATATTGTGTAACCATTACTTTTTTATTCAATGTAATTCTTGCAATTTTGCAGTATTTCCTCCGTGAGTTGCCATCCTCTCCAGTCCCCGCATCTTGCTGCAATGCACTGCTACAATCATTTCGTAAGTCTGTTGTTGAAACTTGTATTTTAACATCTTCGTCTGATACTATGATGCATTATGTATTAGTTATGCTTGCTATACTTAATGCAATTTGGAAATGCCACAAGTACATTTTTAAATGGATAATATTTATCCTTTTTCTTCCATAGGAAACTTTATTGAATTACAATACTTACTTTGAGAAGTTTTCAAGATTGAGAGGGATTTTAGTTCTCTTGTTGGTCAAATTAATTAATCTAAGATGATGTTTCTGATTTGTGACATAAGAAACTATGTTAGTTCAATGTGAATCTCCCTATCCTCTTCTTGATCCGCTTCATTTCCATAGTATTCAATTCTGTTGGTAAGGGGAAAACAAGTTTGCATAAGCATGATGCACATTTAATCATAAAATCCATATCTATTGGAGATCTCTTTTAACTGAATGCTTTTTGTGGCATCCACAGTTACCTTAATGTCCATACTTTGGCTGGTATATGAGCATAGTTATTCAGTTTCTTTAATAAATAGTATGCAATTGATATGATTAGATTAAGGTTTACATGATTGGAAATAATAGTGACAGGTTTTTAGTTTAAAATCTATTGGTGATTTTGATCTATTGAATCTTTTGCAATTTATGTGTTGTTGAATTGGGATAGTGAGGGGGGTAACACAAATTAACTGAAAGTGAGGTGCTGGAAATTTCTGACCATATACCTTTAGGCTTAAGCATTTGAGATATTAAGCTGACATTCTTGCTGTACTGAAGTTGTAAGCTTCTTAGAAATTGAGTGGAAATTTATTTTTATGTCATTACATTTAGATGTTTTCAGTTCATTTCATATTTTTCAATGCATGTTTTCCCATTATTTGACAATTTTACAATGTTTAGGAACTGATCGTAGCAATCGAGTTAATGCCATGCGAATAGCAATATTAGAAACCTTCCCTGAGCCAAATCGCCGCTTGTTACAAAGGTAGTTGATGTCTCTCTTGTCAGTACTTGGGTATGCTGATCTTCTGACATAACTTAAAAAGCTTTCCTCTGTGTTTTTTTTTTCCATTTATTTTTTTGGTTGATTATTATGTGTTTTTTGGTTTCCCTGCCTACTGTGCTTGGGTTTTCTTAGACAATGTTAACATGCTTGTTATTGTTTATTTCTCTATCTGCAAGCATGATCCATCTATAGAATGGGTTGATTTTGGACCTTAAATGATTAATACGTATAGTTGCATAGAGCAGGTTAAAAGAAAGGAATGCTGAAGTTATACTTGCTTTTCATTTCACATGAAATATATCTAGAGCACTTGCATTCTTGCACCCAAAGTTCTTTGCAATGCCTACGAACAATAGGACACCAAAAATTAAAAGTTAAGATCAATCTGTGCTTTCAGTTTTATTTCTAAGATTTGGAAGGGGGGAAAGGATGTGTTCTAAGTATTTCTGCTCCTATCAATTGAGTTTTTTTCTAAATGATAATTTTAGACTAGACATAAATTTTTAGTCATTTGAATTAAAAATTTGAATCCTGTAAACTGTCTCATGCATGTTTGGGATTAGGAATCAACATAATAATATCTTCTATTTACCTAAATTTTTCCCACGCGACCACGCCCAACATCCTTCTTTTTCCTATTTAAATTTTACTCTCTGCTGTGCCTATGGTGGTGATTTTAAATAATTTTGTTTCACTTTTCTGTGGATTCAGAATTCTAATGATGATGCAAACTGTGGCTTCTCACAAAGCTGTGAATCGAATGAGCACCTCAGCTGTTGCTGCGTGTATGGCACCTTTACTTCTTCGTCCCCTTCTAGCTGGTGACTGTGAAATTGAAAATGATTTTGATGTGGGAGGTGATGGTTCCATTCAACTTCTGCAAGCAGCTGCTGCAGCTAATCATGCTCAAGCCATTGTTATAACATTACTGGAGGAGTATGATAAAATATTCAGTGTAAGCAGTGATTCTCTCCTTTTATTTTGAATTGCTTCTGATGTGACTTCTATTATCACTGAAAGAGTACTGATGTTTAATTTTGGAAGGTTTTTCCTTCCTACTCAGGGTGTTGGCTAGAATATGCAAAGATCTGCATTAACTATGTTTGAATATCTTTTGTAATACTTTGGAGTGTTAAATGAATATGGAGAGACAAACAACATTGGGCACTTAATAGTTTTTTAATTTTTCCCTTCACATGAAGTCATTAACGGTTCTGAAGTCAACAATGGAAAGTGGTGTTTGTCTCTTCCTGACTTGTGATTTTCATTTTTAGCTGCAATTACTCCTAAATTTTATCCTGTTCAACATGAGCAGTAAAAAATATTAGTATAAACATTTAAAACGATATTATATTATGACTTCGTAGTGCAATAGAATGTGAAGTATAGGCAATTGCTGGTGTGCTAATGATGATATTGACTAAATATTAATAAAAATATAAAATGGTGAATTTAAAGAATTTGACAGTATAGCTTCATCTAAAACTAGTTTTTTAGTTTATGCTTCTTATGAGTTAGTATATCTTCTCCAGGAAGGTGGTGTCATGTCCCCTGGAATATACTCTGACTCGGAAGAGTGTGAAAGTGAGGATGAGGAGGTAACAGATGATGATGAATCCTATGAAGATGATGAACATGATGATGCATCACAAGAATCTGATGCTTGTACAGATGATGATCTCAACAATGCATCAACTGGATCTGAGAGTGGTGATTCTGGTGACAATGATCTGCCTGACAGTAAGGTCTGTTGACTGTACTTTCTAGCATAAACCTATACACGTTGTAAGACAGTTGCACTGAGAGTGGTTTTATTTGGTTGCTAATAGAAAGTAAAGATGCACAATACTTACCCTAGCTGCTTCAAAGATGCAGGGTTCTGATGATCTTAGCTCTGGTTCCAAGACCCCTGAAGTAGCTAACGATTCTATAGTTGAAGAGGAGTTGTCAAATTCAGTTCAAACTTTGTCACCTCCACATAATGATGTAGAAAGGAGTGAGAATGTCCTGGGACAAAGTAACATTAATTTGGCAACGTGTGCAACCAAGTCTGACAAATTATTAGGAGATTTTAATAGGGAAACTGGTGATTCACCTGTATGCATTCAAAAATCTGTGAGCATGTCCGATGGACCTGCACGGGGCACTAAGCCTGCTGTTTGGGGGCGTACCCCTGTGAGTATCTTTCAGCTATGTATAATGTGGTTTGACATTTCTTTATCAGTCATTTTCTCCCCACCTAACCTTCACCAACTTTGTTTTTCTCTCTTTTGCAAAAGGGATTTTAGACACTGGATTTGCATATTTAATCATTTTCTTATTAGCAGGAGTGTATATTTACAATGTAATAGCTATTTGTGATCAGAGGTTAATTTTTCTCTTTTTTTTTGGCATGAGTTCAGGCGAGGAAGAACCTTTCTATGGAATCCATTGATTACCCTATTGATGAGGAGTAAGTTTTGCCTATTTCATCTATATAATACATATTTTATGTTCATATGGCCTATTTTACATTGTTATAGTCATGTTTGCATCTTTCCATCACAATAATTGTGTGTACTGCATTCTTAACATCACCTGTGTAGGTGGACCTTACTATGTTTCAACTTTCTAATTGGGGGGTAAAGGTGGAATGTATATTATCTAGAATGGTGTAACGCCTAGTTTTCACCCTCTTTCTATGGAATTTTGGTTGGAGTTCCTAACAATTGCTGTTTCTTTTTTTTTTTTTTTTTCATCAATTGGTTCCTATGGTAGTACATTGTGAACAGATGTCAAGTCATAATACTCCCCTTTTGAAATCCAACTTATCCTTCTCTTTTCGTGCTGAACTCTATTAATTTCAAGCTTTATTTCGCTATGGTTTGTAAATATACAATTTCTTTCATAATTATTCATTATGGTTAGGTAGCCCCGATCACTTCATAGTTTCTAGCTCTTAACAATTTGACACGGATGCTGACACTCACAATATCAATAGTTAATGCATCTTCTTGGAGGATACAAGGATGCATCAACTTCCAAACACACACTATGTTTTAGTTCTTCTTTCAGATTTTTTTTTTCAAAAGAAGAAATTTAGAATTGGTGTAAGACTTTCTTTAAGTGGATAGCCAGCTATCAGTTTGGCTCCTGGTTACTTGCATCTGACTTTTTGACCTGAATGTAGAGTTGAAATCCAAAAGCTGGAGGCGACTAAAATTGACTTGCAAAACAGAATTTCTGAAGAGGTCCATACTTCAGATGATGCTCTTTCTTGTAATCAAGATGGAAATTTTCTGGAATTTTGATAATAACTCGCTCTATTTTCCCTTACAGGTTAAAGGTAATGCAGTTCTTCAAGCCAACTTGGAAGAACGAAAGAAGGCCTTGCATGAGCGCCGTCTAGCTCTTGAGCAGGATGTATGTTCCATAAGGGAGAATTATGTATCCTTTATGTTTATGTTGTAATGATTCCTCCATTTCCTCCCTTTTTGTTCCCTCCCTATCTCACTGTTCAAGGATATTTTTATTGTCTAAGCAAGCAGGGGTGCATGCTGAAATTCTTAGGTTTTCCCCCTCTACTTTGTTGGCCTGGGTAGGAGACATGGGAAGGGGAACAGATTCATTATATATACTTTACAGGATAGTTTTAGTGTGAAGGAAATAGGAAGCCACCTCAATCTGGCTACCTAGAAGGAAGAACTTTATGCAGTATTTAATTGAGGATATCAAGATCAGTATATGATTTCTACTAGCTTTTTGATATTCTTTTTTTTTCTCCTTGGAAATGGTGATGCTATGACAATCATGTTTTATATTGTGAAAGAACCTAGCCAGAAGAAGAAACCTTTGTGAAGGGAAAGAGATGCAAAAGTAGAACCATGCTGTTGTTACATGATGCCTAGAAACTGGCATTCGTAGTTGTATATATTTTAAAAGTATTATTATTATTGTTTCTCATCAAGTAAATTATATGCATTCAGTTGAATGGTTTTTAGAATTTTTCAATACAATGCTAACACTGGCAAGGAAGGTGAAATTGTGATTGTAAATATTAATTGTATTTACAGGTGGCAAGACTACAGGAAGAGCTGCAGAAGGAGAGAGATAAGCGGACAGCTATGGAAGCAGGACTTAACAAATCTCAGGGATACCAATCTGTCCCTATTGCCATTGATGAAAAAGTTAGTTCAAACTTGTTTAGTGCTAATTATACTTTGTCTTTGTCCTACATCAAATTATTAATTTTGCAATTGTGCTGTAGTTGAAGGCAGATCTTGAGGAAATAAGTCAAGCAGAGACCGATGTCACCAATTTGAAGCAGAAGGTTGATGATCTGAGTGTGCAACTAAATCAACAACGTGAGCTAAACTATGGCTCCACACATGATTCAAGCAATCAGCCAATGCATACTTCGAATAGGTGATCTATATTACAAAACCTTCTTTACTGATTCAAACAGTTGGTGTGTGTGTTTGAGGGGGGATCTTGTTTGCCTCTTCTTTTGGAAAAACAGAAACGGAAAAAAATATTCTTAATGTGTGTGCATGGATAATTTGCTGTTGCTGTGTTTAACATAGTTTGATTGCAGGAAAGAAAAACAGAGAGATGCTGAAGCTAATCCTACTTTACAGCTTGGAAGGTCTGCAAATAAGGTAACTACTTGTTGGCGCTTGCTGTATGTTGTTGGCACATTAGATTTTTGGCTAACCTCTTTCTAATTGACCAGGAAATTCTGTTTATATCAAAACTTTAAAAACCATACTTTTTTTTTTTTTTTTTTTTGCTTTAGCATCCATGACACCTCACTATGAAGCTTTGAGAAAGAGAAATAGAACACAAATTAAGAAATGATAAGAATTTCTAAAAACCGGTTTGATTTTATGCTAAGAAGATCAACTATCAAGGCAACTTTTTTTCTCATAAAAGAGTTGACAGAGAAGTGTCCAGAAAAAAAAAATGAAAAAGATAATACTTTTATATGATTTGTTTTTTTATTTAGAGAAGACACATGACAGAATCTGATAATCATGACAGAATCATAAGAGGGTTATAAAATTACAGAATTTACTTTTAGAATAAATAAACTAATGAATGGAAAACGCTTGTATGGGATTGCAGTTACCCTGTCATGGTACTTTTTTTTTTTTTGGCTCAAAATTAAACCATGTCATGGTACTTAGGTACACTCATAAACATGAAAATTTTCAAAATATATGAAGATGCTTGAAGAATGAGAACTTGTTCTTATTTATAAAAATAAGGTGACTGGATCAGCTATAGATTAGAGCGAGGGACACAAACTTTTAGCCATGCTTAGTAAAACTTAGATATGGACACGTTAACAAGCTTTGTCATTATCTTAGATCAAACATAACACGCCTCTGAGCCACAAGAATTCAGCAAGCATCTGACAGATACTAGTGAAATTCCATCAGTTTTTCCCTTGGAATGTTTTTATCGTTTAATTTTCTGAAACTTTAAAAGCACAGCGCTAGTTGTTATAGAATCTTAATTAAGCTGAGCCTGGCATTTTTACAAAGGGTATTCCTAGTACATAAGAATCTACACTTTGCAAAGGATGGGAGAGAATTGTCTATCATATGCAGCCTTTCCCCTGCTTTTTTGCTGAGAAGAGGAGCCTGGCAATGTTTAAGCCTGAAAAACAAGCTTGTGATTGGTTTAATTAGATTGGTTAATAAACATAAAGAAGCTAAAACCAAAATAAATAAAAACATAAAGAAGCTTCCTAGGAATCTAGATTTTACCTGTAAACTAGCAGCTTTTGTCAATGTAAATTTTCTAATAATTTGCATTATATTAACAGTGGGCTTTTTATTTATATGACAGGATACTGGTGCTGATGACTATTGTAATTTACCAAACAAGCATTCACCCCAAAACCAACTGCTGGATACAGCACGTAGCAGCAGCAGTGGCTCCAAGCCTTCAACCAATTCCAAGAAGTCTAGCTTAAGGGCTGAGGTAAGCCATTAAGCTTTCTCATTTAGTTGGGGTTGGGGAAAGAGGCAGCCATGTGGGAAAATCAAATTATTGTCTTGGTGGGTTGGATGCATGCTATTTTGTGTATGCAAGATGGATTTCTGAATCTTCTGGCATACAGATTCTCTACTCTCTCTCATAACCATGAAAGTGATTGTTTATTCAAGTAGCCAAGTTGGCCTGAAAGAACTTCACAATCTACTTTCATGGAAACCACTTAGTTCTAGTATATTCATGCTCCTTGCCACACCTGTGTGCAAAACAGGGAGTGATTTCCACTACTTCTGCGCTGACAAAGTTGACAACCCGACTCAATTTTCTGAAGGAGCGGCGTAGCCAGCTTACAAATGAAATCATAGATAAAGGCCGAGGTTCAGGTCAAGCAGCTACTACAACTCCTAATAAAGTTAGAGGATCAGAAGTTCGTCAATCACCCCGAATCCCAGACAAGAGCCAAGGTTCAGAAGTTCAAAATCCAGAAAAGAGCTCTCAATCTCCCCTGAACCCAGACAAAGGGTTGGGGATAGAAGGTCAATCACATAAAAATTCTGAAAAATCTAAAAAATCAGACGGTCACCTAGACGGAGGAAAATCTTCAGATAGTCCACAAAATCCAGACAAAGGAAGTTCTGACAAACCTAAAGGATCAGGAAGCCAACCTCTGGCGACTCCAAGAACCAACTCCAGATGATACTAAATAATTTAATAATTTTTATGCATCACATTGTTTATAAGCTATCTCAGCAATTTGTGCGAGATGGATCATGGTTTGGTAAATGGAGAAGCTTGTGGTATATCAGTGCTTGGAGGTACTTGATGGCCATACTGAAAGAAGATGCTCAAAGTCCTGACACCCCCCATAAGCCCAGGATGTACATATCAGTCATTTCCTTGATGTAAGCTGAATTTTATGCAAGTTACTGATTTTTTGCTGGTTCAGTGACGAAAGCAGGATTATGTTAACATCGTTTTGTATGGGTAAACGCAAATTTTAATGTAATTGGAGTTTGCTTGGCCAGTGTGCTCTTTCAGGACCTGGAATCAAGCCTCCATCTAATCTTGGACCCTATTATATATATCTTGAGGGTCTAATTTAGCGAAATCAGCTGTATCACATCATTCTTGATTAGATGAGTTTGATTACCCAATTTCTTTAATTATTAGCAAACATTACAATGAAACTTATTGTCGGTTTGAAAAGGTCGGATTCATATTGCTTCTACGCTGAGAGATAGAATCTATGGTTTTCTCCGATAACGAGAAGAAAAATGGCCAATGGCATGGCATCTGGAGCTCAACTTCAGTCAATTTTTATTGTTGTTGTAGGGCTACACAAATTAATCAAATCGAATTGATTTAATTCAAATTAAAAATCATGATTTATATTATTTTATGGTTAATTACAATTTTAAAATTTTTATAAACTGAACCAATAATATAATAAAATCTAATGTAAACTATTCTTTAAATTTTTGAATTTTAAATTTTTTAAAAAGTTAAAAGATATTACTATTTTTTTATAGTATTGATAATGATCAAACCCATAGAATTCAAATAATTTTAATTTTGATTTGAATATTTTTTTAATATTATTTAGTTTGGTTATTTTATTAGTTTGATTATAAACATTTACTCTGTGAACACATCTAGTTAGTTGTTTTAGCAAGCATAGTATTAGTAAATAACACTATATTTAATATTATGATTCATGTTGAACTTAATACTTAATAATACCAAACCTATATTAAGTCTTATCTAGTAAGATTATTAATCTCATCATTTATATAGATTTGATTTCATTTATAAGATATGTAACCTTATGGTTTAAGATAGAGGATTTAAAAATGGATTGTAATTGCTTTAATTCAGAGAACGTGCCCGCCACAAGCTGCACAAGTCACAAACCGCTTGGTTTTCGAAGACTAGTGAGATCAACACAGGAGAGAAAAAATAAAATAAAAATAAAGAAAAGAGATCAAGAATAATTCTTTATCATTAATTAATAATAATAATTTTTTAAAAAACGCAATTCAATTTCTCAAACAATAATATGCCTCAAAACAATAGTAACAATGATTAATAATAATAATAATAATAATGATATAAATTTGTCGTCGTCATCGAGTTAGTAATCCTTGAGCAATTTTCTAACTTGCTCAAGCGTCACAAACAGAACCACAGTAAAAGGTCCCTGCCTCGAAATCGTTGGTATAAATCCTTTGTAAAGGGACATAATCCCTTCAGCTCTCACTGTCTTCATCGCACAATCAAGGGCGCCATTGTAAGGTGGGGCCTTTCCTGGTTCTACCTTCATGTTCATTACCCTCGTCTTTATCACATCCACCGGATTTGACGCAACCGAGGCCACAAACCCCGCGGAGAAGCTCGCAGTCACATGCGTTCCCAGCCCATCCCCCATCACGCCGTTATCCAAAATCGCTTCTTTGATCTGATCGTATGATGCCAGTTGCGACGCCGTCACAATCATTGCGCGGTTCACAGTCAAAGAAGACCCGCGCCAAAGACTAGTCACTCCTTCCTGCTTTGACATTCGGGTGATGGCGTCAATCACGCCATTGTAGTTGCGCCGTTGAGCCAGTGGTAGCCGCCCGTCGGCTTGCATTCTCACCATCGCCACATCGGCAGGATTACCAACTGCCGCACCGATTCCACCGGCGATTAATCCTGCTGTGATCTTACTCACGAGCGGCATGCTTCCTGTCTGTGGATTAGTCCATTTCTGTTTAAGAACATCGTACAGACCCATCCGAGTGGTGGAATAGAGTGTCTGACGAAGAACAGTAGCAGAAACACCAGAGAACAAAGCTGCGGCACCTTCAGTCTGGACAATGCGCATCCCAACAGAAATAGGGCCAACACGAGGAGGAGGAGGAGGAGGCGGGGTAGGTACATGGATGGAATTAACAGATGAATGGAAGGCAAAAGAAGGGCGGAGATTATGGAGTTGCGGCTGAGGATTTGGCAAACTCTCACCTTGAAGTTGCATACGGACCTTGATTAGATCCAAAGGATGAGTAGAACAACCAGCAACAATGGAAGCAATTCCACCTTCTACAAAACCTTTGACACCCATGGTTAGTACTCTTAAATCTCTCTACTTTCTTTTAATTAATCTATCAAATTCTTGGTTAAAAAGAATGAATTAAATAGAAAATTGAATTTTCTTGAAAAAAATAAAGAAGGAAAGATTAAGCCTTAAGCCCAGTTAGGCTTCAAGTCACTAGAAACGAGAAGATGAGAATGGAGGCTAAAAGCAATGGAAGAAGAGTGAGGAACGGCGGGTCTCTGAGACATATGCTAGTAAAATTAGGGCAAATAAAACTATAAAAGAAATTGATTTGAAGGATGGTTTAGGAAGAAGAGAGTTTAGAAAGAATATATAGGCGAGAGGAAAAGGAGAATATGAAGGAAGCATAGTAGGGAAGGTTGACACCGATACGCTGCGTTGAAGCGGAAAACTAAAGATACGCGGTTGCTGGGGGTCCATTATTTGGCCCTTAATTTAGGAAGGAATTAGGGAGAGACTAGTGGACCGGTTCTTTTTTTCTTTTCTACTTATTTATTTATCACTTGTTATGTTAGCTTCCTTAGCTTGACCTTTGACGTTACTTCAGTCATTAGGTTGTATCCGCTAACCCCCCCTTCTTTTTATTTTATTTTTTTTTAATTTTTTATTTCTTTCCCCGCCTTCTTGGAGCAATCATTTTTTTTTTTATTTTTTTTGTTAATTTTATTTTTAAAAACTAATCACAAATCATTCTACACAAAGTCATGTGAATTTGAATTATACATATATATGTCAAGTTGAATTCTCTCGTGATCACAAATTGACAATTCCTTTCATCAACAATTTTTAGTAATAATAATTTGCATTTTAGAAAAAATGTTTAACAATGAAACAATATTATCTTGAGAATATTAATACACTCTAAAATTATAATAGAATCCAATTCTTGGAATAGGATTCTATTTTTAATTTTAATACATAAATAATTTTAATTTTTTTTTAATGTTTAAATAACATTAACTTTATTGATATATTATATATTTTTAAATATAATTATTAATCTAATCAATAAATTTCATTTAACTATTTAAAAAATAAAATTGAAAATAAATATCTAAAATTTTAAAATCTTATTTTACTTAAATGTCGATTACAATAAGATATATCAAACAAACTCTAAAGAGTTTATAATTCATCTGCATAATTTTATTGAAACTTGTTAAATTAAATTCTATAAATTTTAAAAATACTGCATATAAAATTATAAGTAAATGCTAAGTTTTTTTTTTTTTTTTTTTTTTTTTGCCAAATAAGTAAACACTAAGTAAAATTCATTATTATTTTTATATGTAGTGTAAATATTAGGTCAAAGTATAAATAGGACTCCCTCATTTGGGCTGGTGCTCAAGTGAGCCTTTAATATTTTTTTTAATCCTATTAAACCCTTAATCTTTTCAAAATGGTACATATAAAACCCTCTCTCTTGAGCTGATACTCAAGTGAGCTTTTAATTTTTTTTTTGTCCCATTAAATCTTTAATATTTTCAAAATGATACATATAAAACTCTTCATCCATAATTTAAGATTTTTGTCAAGTGATATTAAAAATAAAAAATTAATATCTATGCACCTACGTATTAATTTTTATTTTTGTATAAATATTTTTTAAACTATTTAGAGAAAATTTAATATTTGTGAAATTTAAAATTAATTAATTAATTAAAATATTACAAATTTAATTTAATATAAAATG
>CATKHJ010713157.1:0-22781 GCA_949750685.1 Vernicia montana
AGTTATTAGATAAAGACCTCGATAAGCGAGGTGAATTTCTAAGTCCTCTGTAAGCGAGGCAAGGTTTATCTAAAGTCCTCCTATAGAGGAAAAATAGCCTCTTGAGATTAGCTTAAAAGACCAACGAGGCAACTCCTTACAAGAAAGGGAAAAGGCCAAATTGAGTCCAGGCAAAAGTCCAAAAGGCACTAAAGATCTAGTTCGGCTAGGCAAAAGCTCTCTATCAATGAGATAGATTATATAAGTCCTTGGTCAGCGAGGCATATTATTCAGAGTCCTCGATCAGCGAGGCATATCATTTTAAGACCTCGATTAACGAGGTGAATTTCTAAAGTCCTCGTTCAGCGAGGCAAACTATCTGAAGAGAATTTGCGAAAACCTCGACGGATGGGGCAAATTATTTAAGTCCTCGATCAACGAGGTATACTATTCGAAGAACTCTATCAAGTAAAAAGGGGCTTCGCCAATTGTTTAAGCCCAATCAGCGAAGCCTATATGGCGAAGACCTCTGATGACGAAGCCTATCAGGCGAAGACATCGGATAGTGAAGCTCCAAAGTCTCCAGCGAAGCTCTAAGGTCCTCGATCAACGAGGCATGTGATATTATCCTTATTTGAGCCTTCGACTGACGAAGCATTTCATCTAAAGACCTGCCTTTGGCTGACGAAGCAGTCTGTCCACAGACCTCTCAGTTAGCCATATCATTTACTAAGACCTTCCTCAAAAAGGCATATTATATGAAGAATGGGAGACTTGAAGACTTGAAGTTATGTGGAATCTATAAGTCCACATATCGTGGCATCGAAGACCATAAGACCACATTATAATGTGGCAATCATACAGTTTGCATCTCCGTTCATAACATCAAGATGCCTTTAGAACGAGCTCCTAAGCTCGCCTCATCAAACACCGCCTTCAGACCGAGCTCCTAAGTTTGCCTCATCAGGCATCCAACTGCCTCCAAATCGAGCTTTTCAGCTTGCCATCTTTATTCAAGCATCCAGCAGCCTTAATGTGAAAGCTACCAGATGCAGTCAAATTGACAATTTCATCCACAATGCAGATGAATCACAAGCAATGAACTACTCCCTTAGCCTTCTCTTCGATACACTCGATCAGACTAGGGAGTGAGGGGCCTCTTATGAGGGACAAAAATGACCTCAAATAGGCATAGGACACGTGTCCATGGGGGTCCCTACCCTTCCCTATAAAAGGTAATGAAAAGGTAAAGAGAAAAGATCATGACTCATAATTCTCTCTCTCTCTAAAAACTCTCTCACTGACTTGGGCATCGGAGGCTCCTCTATGAGTCAATCCCTGGGAGCTATTTATCATATTTTTCTCTGTTCACAAGTCCTACCCCTAGCCGAGCCCTCTATCAACAGTATTAAATGATTTTAGGACTCATCAATATATATCTATTATCTATATAAAAAACACTAAGTGTGATACTTTGTAATATAAAAATATCATCATTAATTCTACTTAATTATAATTTTGCCATTAACTATATTATTATATTATATTTCCTTTTTTTTTCATAAGTCTTATATATTTATATATATCTTTCTAATTAATTGTTAATTACAATTTTACTAATTAACAATAATATTCATATTCTTTTTTACTTAATTTTCTCTACTTAAATATAATTTTTTCATTAACTATATTATTATGTTGTATCCTTTTTTTTTTTTCATAAACCCTTATGCATATATATTATCTTTCTAATACTAAAAAAATCAAACCAAAAAAAAAAAAACATTTTGTGAGGAATATATAATCATATACTTTACTAACTATTATTATGGTAAATAATCTTATAATATAATTATAGTTTTCTAATAAAATCTTTTAAATAAGGTTAAAAATATTATTTTGAGAATATCATAAATTATTCAACACACTATTTAAAATTCTTTAATTAATATTAAAAGTACAAAATAAAAAAAATGTTATTATATGGATAACAAATGTTGTATATTTTATAAGTTATAATCATACTATTATCATGATTAATATTGAAACTATCATTAAAGTTATTTTTTCTAGGGAAAAGTTAAAATTTTATTTTATTTTGATCATCATGAATATTATTTTAGTAGTAAGATTATTTATATATTTAGTGTGCATTCATGTTTTAAAATTACCCATTTTAATTTTTTACACATATAACTAATATTATATTAATATTAAAATTACTTACGATCAACTAATCAAAATATATGAATATTTGTCTAAGAAAATCAAGATTCTTTTTTTTTTTTTTATTAACCTTATCTTATAATTCATCATAATTTACATTTTATGTTAATATATTTAATAAAAAGTAATAAAAAAAATCCCACACGCTTAATTTTTTATTATTTAAATGTAAATAATGAAAATCATTTTATAATTTATAATGATATATATTATTAAAAAGTTCTTACACTTAATCTTTTTTTACTTGAATGTAAAAAGTAAAAATCATTATATCATTTGTAATGGTATTTATTATAAAATTTTACAAAGATGAAAAAAAAGGTGAATATACACACAATACTATAATATTTTAGTGATTATAACTTTATAATTTCTCATAAACTTTATTTTTCATAATTAAAAGAATAAATTTTTTATCATTTGACAATAGATCACAAATAAAGATAATAAACTACTAATTCAATAAATATAATATAAATAAATATTTTTTTTATTTATAGATACATTTATAATAATATTTTAATATTAATAAATTTATAACTATTAATAATATTTTAATTATTAAAAATGTAACAGAATTTAAAGTTGAATTCGCCTGCAGAGTAGACAAGGTCCAACTATATATATATTATCTGTCCATATATTTTGAAAAAAATATATAATAATATGAAAATATTATTTTTTTTTTATTGTAATACGCATTTTATTGATGATTTTACTTTTTATTTCTTATCTTAATCCTATGATCACTAGGATATTTAGAAAAAATATATATATAATTATGAAATATTTTCAATGAGAACCAGTATTAAAAAGAAAAACTTCAATACTTGCTTAGGGGAAAAAAAGAGTAGAGTAGAATGTAAAAAGTAAAAGAAAATTTATTTTTTAATATGTAAAATAAATTTTTATATTTATTAAACATTTTTTTATAAATAAAAAAATATATACAATCTTTTCATGAAGTGAAAATTAAAATTTAAAAAAAAAACCAGAAATAATCAAAAATTTCTTTTTAAATGGAATTTTTATGTGTTAGATAAATAATTTAATAAAAATATTTTAATTAACTTTAATTATATTTATATATATATAGTTTAAAAAAAAATTATATATATATAAATTTATATATATATCTTTTAAGCTAATAATGAATTATTCATATTCCTGATTACACATATCAATTTAATTAGAAATATAAAAATAAAGACGAAGGGGGATCTGATAATCTATCTTATACGCGCCAATGCAGGGCATGTACAGAGTACAGACGCCGTTTGGGACAAAAATTTAAAGCGGTAGGCCGTAAATAAACGCCAACAAGACACCGGCACCCAAAACGCGTCGTTTTCCACCATTAACTCTGTGCCAGAATCGTCCGGAAGCGGCTTTCCCTAGCCAGAAACCCGAACACCAACAGTGACGACGAAGCGGTCATTACTGCCTTACACACAGCCCCGCCTGTAAGCTTTTCTTCAGTGCTTCTCTGTTTTGCCTAATTATATGTTTGTATCTTGGTGAATTAATTTCAAAATTGAAAATCCCGATTAATTTCTGTGCTTGTTTTGCTATTGAAATTGAATGTATGGCGGAGTTTTAATCCATGATTAAAGCTTTAACACAATCGTAGTTGTTGAAAATATAATGAAATATTCAATTTTGAATTTTGCATTCATCAATCGATGCTTAAGTTTAGCAGTTTGAATTTTACATTAATTGTAATTACTGGTTGTAAATCTAATTAATGCGGAGGATAGTTATTGTACTTTAGAATGCATTGGTATAGATTGACTAATTGATAGAAAGTTTACTAGGTTGGGTGGAAGAGTGAAGAAAGAAGGGATTGTTAGAGGTGAAAAATGTTAATTCGGCTTAGCAAGCCATCGTCGGAAAGTGGTGGAGGTGTGGTGAAGCCCCTGCCAGTGGATACTGTTACAGTTGCATGCCCCGACCACCTTGTCCTTGCTGATCTCCCTGTAGCAAAGGGTATTGGAACAGCCACTGTGGCTACTGTTGTCAAGACTGTGGGTCGCAGGTCCAGACGCCAGCTTGGTGAACGAGTCCATTTTTGTGTCCGCTGTGATTACCCAATTGCCATCTATGGTCGCCTGGTAGGTCTTAAGCTTTGTGTTCTTTGGACTTCACTTTCATTAATTTGCACTTCATGAGAGATAATAAGCAATTGTTTTAAACTTTTAATGAAAACTTTTCTGCCAAAATCAAGAATGTAATAGTCAAGTTTCTTTGAATATGTGTGATTTAAGTTAAGCATTTAGACCAACTGGATAGAGAATAGGAGAACAAAAATGTAAGGGGAGATGAATTTTTTTGTATTTGGTTATATACTTCTATCAGGAACCCTTGATATCTCTTCTGCTGAATGATAACCACTGCCAAAAGCTAAATCAAGTTTGCTAAAATTAATCCATGAAAAAATTCCAATACATGGGAGACAAATACTATCCTGTCTGACTACCTATTTTATCGTCAACTAATTGATGTTGCCCCTTCTGATCATATAGAAATTCTCTCATGTTTCCTTAAAAGTTTGGGTGTATACTTGGTCACATGTTATCCTTGCAGAATATTGCAGGTAGTTATCATGATCTTTTGCATTGCAAGTTATAAATATCTGTTAGAAAAACATCAGAATGCTCTTAAGTTTCAAACTCTTATTTTTTTTTTTTTTACTTTTTCTTCCCATGCGCAGCTTTATTAGAATGTTTGTTGGCCGATGATTTATAATTTTAATTTTATTGTGCTTAGTCATTTGAATTTTTACTCTAGTTGGACACATTTATTTTTGGCAAAGGAAATACCACATTCATGCAAGCTTTTGAAAAATTTGTATTGCATGTCCTGTACAAAATTACAGATTATCAATGTAAATAGTCTAGCAGGATCTCTTCATAATTGTAAATAGTTGAATCAATTTGAGGCATATTACTTTCAGATTCCCATGCATGATGCTAGAAGTGTTCTACTATCCTGATATAGATTTGCCCTTCTACTAACAAGTTTATGTTATGCAGAGCCCTTGTGAGCATGCCTTTTGTCTCGATTGTGCTAGGAGTGATTCAATCTGTTATCTGTAAGTCGATATCTGATCTTTCTTATGCTTGAAAAGAACTTATGAGCTATGTAATTTCACTGTGATAAATTGTTGCAATGGTCAAGGCATAAAGTTGTTTGTAATGATGGTGAGCTTGAAAGGGGAGATGTAATCAAATCCTTGCAGTGACCTGATTGGCCTGGTTGGTGCCTTGAAGAGGCAAAACTGCCTTATTAGCTGTGTAGTAATAGTGGTATCATTGTATTTCATCTCATGTTTTCTAAACATTGCATATGGTTTAAATTGTGGGACTATTAAATGCTTGGTATACTGGAATCTGTTGACTCAAGGCCAAGCTGGAAATTGCTAGTAGCTCTGTTTTGCAGTGATAAACCTATATGAACCTTGATTTGTTTTATCTATGAATAAGAAGATGACACTATGCTACTACCATGTTAATGTATATGCGAGATACTTGATGACCGAGGTTAAATTTTTCTCTGAGAGTTCATTACTGCAATCTATTTGTTCTTTGCACCATTGAAAGTTTTTTGCATTGTTATTGAGGAATGAACTAAATGGTTTTTTCTTCTTTTGTATAACAGTTGTGATGAACGTATCCAGAAGATTCAGACAATCAAAATCATGGAGGGGATTTTCATCTGTGCAGCCCCTCACTGTCTCAAATCTTTCTTGAAGAGGGCCGAGTTTGAATCTCATATTCATGAGAATCATTCTGACCTTCTACAGCCAAATGCTGAGAAGGAGAATGGTAATGAATCAGAGGTTCAAAGTGCCAAACAACATTCAACTTCAGATTCTACTGTTCGAGCTACCCCAAGGCCAGTCATACCTGGTTCAAATTCTCAGTTTCTTGATTCTGAAGACAAAGCTCGTAGGCAGCAGTCTAGAGAACAATCACTTTCTAGGCCAATGATACAACCAAGACCGCCTTATTACCCATCAGAGCCCCAGCCAGACAATAATCGGCCCCCAGGCTTTGACTGGCCTGGCATCCAGAATCATTTCCAACAAAGCATGCAGGGTGGCACACAACAAGAATCCAACCAGTTTCTTGATAAGCAGCAAGGAATTTTATCAGAGACCCCAATACCTGAATACCCTCCCATGCATCCCATTCAACCGCCTAATTTTGTTGTGCCGATGAATTCAAATCCACTGATGACTCCTCAATATGGTCTTCCTCCTTTCCAACCTGAGGGGGCTCAGCCATTTTTTGGTGCACCCTATGAGATGGGACAGATGACTAGGCCAGATTCAACCCCAGAAGTTGGAGCAGAACAAGGATCTCTGTTGGGTTTTCCACCAGGTCCAGCAGGAGGTGTGAATTTCATGGCAAATTATCCTCAACCCTGGAACACTGGACCAACACCAGGGGGTCAGGGGATTCCAGATGCTTTTCCAAACATGTCAGATTCTCGGGGAAATGTTGCATTTTATCAAGGTGATTACGGTCGGAATCCAGGAGTTATGCCAATGATTCCTCCGCCACCCTCTGCAAACAAGGGGATGGAAGCTGTGCAAGGTGGTAACACCATGGATACTAGGGATGTCAAAGGTATATTGGCACCACAGCCATATCCGCATGCACCACCGCCTCCACCTCCCTTACCTCTCTCATCACAGGCTAAACGAGGTAAGTACTATTCTGGTGATATGGGTCATGATGGACAGGGTTTTGGATGGCAGCATGAGAATCGCGACAGCTTTGGAAGTGGCCAGGAGTAGAGAGAAACTGCTGGTTTTTGGCTGTTATACGAATGTTTTTTATTTTTTTAGTTTTTTTTGGTACCGGACTAGTTTTATTGATCTGTTCTTTTTCTTCTCAGTTTTAGCGGTTAGACTTTTATTTAATTGATCGGTTGTCTTATGGTCTTTGCGTTCTTGCCGTCTGCATTTGTTCTTTTTTCTGTATTATAGACCCAGTTCATTTTTCTCTTATCTCGTCGGCAACTTTTCAATTTTACAAGACATGTTTTCTGGCTAATTGTGGGGGGACAAACAGATAAAGTAAATATTTTCATAAAAATTTTGAGTTGATACTTGATAGTAGAGCCCAGAGTAAAGATAGTTTTTTGGGGGGGGGGGGGGGGGGGGGTGGGGGTGTGGTCTTGAATTTGATCATTAGGTGCTTGAATAGGTTGTGATTTGTGAATGAATAGGTAGTAATTAAAATCAAGTAAAAGGTCACCAAAGGTCGCAAGTTGCATAACTTATAACATTGGCAGCACCAGTTGTTTCATTTGGAATTTCATTTTATATAAATAAAAATATTCATTTCAATTTTATACTTTAATTTTATTTATATTAAATATATTAAATAAAAGGTATATAAACTTTATATTTTAAATTCATTTATACCAAATAAAAGAAGGGATCGTTTTGCCCTTTTCGTAAAGTGTGTGCATATCTCTGTATCATTGGAAATGTCCCATGGGTCGTGGTTCAATGGGGACTAAAATCCAGCAAATAATCTGGAATCTGTAAGACTATAACTATGATAATAACATTGGGTCTGTCAGATTTTCAAGATGCCAGCATCTTCAGGCATTTGATAAAAATGCCACAAGGAACATGTTTGTCTCCAGTCCACATTCAACTATTAACAATTACGATTAGTTAATGGAAAAATATTTTAATTATAAGGGTAAACTATTATTTAGTATCTGAGTTTTGATCTAATTAATGAAATACTCCATTCATTTTGAAAAACTAATTAAATGATCTCTCATATTTAAGGATGGTAGCGGAATTTCATTACCTGTATTCATATTGCTAATATTTTTTTTATACCTACCTCGCTTCAGGGCAGATGGGGCAGGTAATGAAACGAAGCGGATATTTATGGGTATACCCGTTTTCTAATTCTTTTGTTTTTTATGGTTAAACTAGTTGATTATTTGATTAAAATGTATAATTGATTGACATCCATATGATATTATGATGAAAAATTATTAAAATTGATAAAGATGAGTTTTTTTTTTCATTATAGAAAAAAGTAGGTAAAAATGAAAAATTTAAATATAAATAAGAAGTATTTTAATCTTTTTATAGATTTTTAACTATAAAAAAAATAGTAAAAAAATCATTTTGTTTGATGAAATAAATATGAAAAACTATTTAATTAATTTTTTAAAATGAAAGAACTATTTCGTTAATTATATCAAATTTCATACACTAAATAGTAATTTACTCTAATTATAATTTCGAAACATTGATAGCTGAATTTTGAAATATTATTTCAAATAATTTATTTGGCAAATTCAAATTTTAAGCAGTAACTTTTAATCACTCATCCAAACATACCTTAAAAGCAACATGCACTTTCAGTTTTTTTTACCTTTTACCTTGAAGTTGTAAAATAAGGACTTTCATTATTTAACGGTGTAAATAATATGATTTTTTTTATTTCAATTATTCCATTTCAAATCTACCTATAGCCAATTCTGAATCAAAATAGTGGCTTTTCAAAAAAAAAATCACGAATTAGACTGTTTTCAAAAGGTAAAGAAGAAGCATGTATGTACAGAAGTTTATCTCCCCCTTGATATGCAGGTTCCACATAATCACTTTCAAAGCCAATATTTTTTCCCAATCTTCATTAATATTCTCGGTGGCAACTCCTCTCTATACATTTCTCTACTGATGCCAAAAAAAAATTATGTAAAGGGAAATCATCAAGATACAAAAATGGAAGATAGTCTTGAAAAGGCAAAGGAAAACCAAGAACAATAAATAGAGCAAATCTCCCACGCCCAAAGCTCAATAAGAACATAATGCCCACCCCAAGCACTCCTCAGCACCCTGTTAGAAAAACAAATTTCATTCTGACATAAAGACTTAAGTAAGAAATCAACTGAGTTTCTGCTTCTCCAAAATCCATTTCCGGATTCCGCCAATAAACTCCACGTCAAACTTCACATACAATTGCTGTGATTTCTTGCTCACCATCTTCACATATTTATCAACAAAATCTTCATACTTCTCGTAGAGAGCGGGAATTGTTAGTATGATAAGAAGACCTGCCCCATAAGCAAAGATAAGTCAGCATTTAAACTATGAAGAACAATTTCAACATCAATACTATTGTCCTTATGCAATATTGACAACAATGTAGCTTCAGTTTCTCTTCTTTTTTCCCTCGATTTTGAATGCATTGGCAAGTTAATATTATAATCAAAAGATGGGTGAAACTTACTGGTGTAACCCAATGTAAGGAAATCAGCTAAGCCACCAACAATGGATATCAGCAAAAGGCACCCAGCTACTTTGAAGAACAAATTTGTGTCCTTACCCAGGGCAATGTCCTGGGAAACTGAGAGAAAAACATTCAAACGAGTTCGGATGAAAGCTGCAATTTCATTTACTGTTTCTTCTGAGAGATGCAACTCTGGTAAAGGTGGAGCAGGTCTGCTCAAGTGAAGAGGAGAAAAAAGTTTAATTAAGTCCAAAGTTTTTAAAAAGTGAACAATGAGAAATAGGAAATTGATCTATCAAAAAATTTTGTAGTTTGGTCATTTCATTCTAAGAGTAGATAGATATCTTACATGCTATAAGTGTGTCAAATAACAATATTAATCAAGAACCAGCAACTGCATTTTGAGCTCAAAATATTTCTGCCAAAGCATAATATATAACACTTTCTTAGGAGAGAAAAACCAAGAACTATTTATCCTTTTCATTTAAAGTAGTCTTTGCTATTGACAAAGAAAAAAGTAAATGCAAGCAACTAATTTTGAAGAGTTAATTTATGAGCCCACCTAATAACTAGCCCATAAAATGCCACCCAAACTAGTTCGTATCATTTAAGATGATCAAAATGAACTTAATCCAAGTTCATGAATTAGTTGGAGGTGCATCGAGTCCATATCTTCTGGGATGAAATTAAGGCATAAAAGCAGCCATTTGATATTTGCTGTTACTATCCTTACATACAACTCAAGGAAAGCTCATAAATATCTATCTTTGAAAAAATAATAAAGAAATGCCAATCCTGAAATGCAAACAAAGTAGACATGAATAAATATTACTAAAATCAATATCATTTATTTCAAGGAAAAAAAAATCAAGGGGAAAATGTTAAAGTTGTATAATGCATTTTACTAAATATCAGAAGATGATCAATTGATTAATCTAAAGGGAAAATGCTAAAGTTCTGCAATGCAATTTACAGAATATCAGAAGATAATTAATTGATCATCTTGAATTGCTTAATCTCCAAATGCATCAGAATAAACAAGGCAAATATAAGCTTTAATGATGATTAAGAAGCAAAATCTGTTTGGAAATTACCTGTTAAGAATGGCAGCAGATTTGGCCCAAAGAAAAAGAATGGCAAAAAGGAGGAGAAGAACGCTAGAAACAAGTGACAACAGAGTATAACCCGATCTCTCAAACACCACCCAAGAAGCTAAAGCTACTAACAATATCCCCATTGTAACATTCTTTTGCCTCCACAATATCACATCTGCAACTGTTAAACAGAAAATAAACAAATAACTCATATCCTATATAAAACCTAAAATCTCCATTTGGATTATCTTTAATTTTTCATTTGGATTCTTGAAATAAAAAGATTCTTAAAAAAAAAACACAAAAATGCTCCACAAAATTACACAGCAAAAAAAAATATTGAATCTTGACTCACCTAAACCTCCTCCAAAGATCTCATGAACAGTTCTTTGCCTGTTAAACAATCGATCCGATGAACCCATTCAGATTTCAGATTAGAAAAATCAAAGAAGAAAAATTAAATCCAGTTGAGATCTCTAAAAACCCACCCACCAAGAAATTAAGAGAGGAAACAAAAAAAAAAAACAAAACAAAACAAAAAAAAGAAATTGCTTTGATTGAGACAATTTTGGAAAAAAGGAAAGAAATCTACAAATAGTAATAGAAATACAATACAATGAGAGGTCCCATGTATATGCTAAAGATGTGGTTGGTTGGTCTCAACTTACAGCCTAAAAGTGTCAAACCGCCCATAGCTTTTCTTTTCTAGCTTTTTCAGGTTCTTTTGGTTTTTCTCCCCCACCCCACCCAAAGAAAATATAAAATAAATAATAAAAATGTTGGAATAAATTATTTTTATAAATACTTTTCTTATAATTAAGAGGAAATAAGTAGGGAATACAAAGACGTTCTCTCTTCCCTGATTGATGTGTAGTGATAGAATGTCTGAATGGGAAAAAGGGTGGCTATCCTCAACTGTGTTGAACATTCTATTCTACGCCTTCCATTGATTGAAAGGTATGGATATTGCCCTGTCAATAACCATAATTTTACTCTACCATTTGATATGACTTTACTAATATTAACATTCATTAGTCATTCATATTAAATATTAATATACATTAGTGATGGCTAATTAATGCAAATCTGAATCTAACATTCACCGTTATAGTATGAATTTTTATTAATTTTATGACAATTATTAAAAGAAAAAATTACCCCTATTATATAATTCATAATATTATTACAATTTAATTGATCTCTCATGAATCCAACCATTGTGAAAGGCCAAATGATGTCCTGGGCATGATAGATATGAGATGATGGGGTTACAAAACAGGGTAATCCAAGTCGCATGGACTTACAGTTGAAGGGAGTAAAAAAGCACAAAAGGTAAACAATGGCAGTAACTCTTTGGCAGTAACTCTTTGTAAGTTATGATGAGATTTTTTTTTCAGACAGTGTATTTGGCAATTTGCAAATTTACCAAAAAAACAAAATATAAATTCAGCTCGATAGTTATTTTCTTGGGTTCCTCCAAAGATTCTCATGGCTAAAATATCCAACCAACCAAGAAGATTACACAGGTATTGTTCATGGAACACAATATGTTTTTGCAGTAAAGGAAAACTATATAAGTTATATTTGAAACCAAAAATATGCAATCATCCAATTGGTATAATCGAGTTTGTCTTACAGAGTTTTTATGATGCAATTTGATGTGAAAATGTGATTTAAAAAAAAGGTACAATGAATGTATATACTGCACATTTCAGTCAACTGCCAAGGATGTTCACAAAACATCCTAGCTAACAAAGATCAGTGTCACTCCACTAATAAAATATGATTTCAAAACAGCATATCTTATTCTGCAATTTTTTCTTCCCTTTCTTTATTATCATTTTGAGCACTGCCAGCTTCAACACTAGCCACAGCCTGGGAAGAATCCATCAAGCTAGCAGCTATTGCAGCTTTCAAGTCTTCATCTTCAAATTCTGTAAGCATGTCTTCAGCTGGGTCGGAATGTTGTTGAGTGGAATTACTGATTCTCTGAGAACCCCATGTCGAGTTACAGGATTTGGTAATCCTCTCAGCATCTTCGGGAGATAACCACTGCCCGTAACCATTAGAAGCTTCAGATGATGAGATGGGAAACTCTTTTGGGAAGTTTCCTCTCACCAAAAAAATGCTCCAGCCAGAGCTCTTGAGAGAATCCAGATAAGCTGCAAGGTAAAACTTAGACAGGTGTTGTGGGGCAGCATAAAGACTATCAAAGTTGTACCATTCCCCATTCACTTTCCTAATACAGAACCAATGATCATGCAAATGACAAATAAATGCATTTTCCAGATCAGGGTCAATCTGTGCAGGCTCTGCAACTGGACTGTTAAGGGGTATGACTTGCAAATCCCACACCTCTAAAGCCTTTTGTAGGACCTGCAAGTAAAAATTTTCATAGTAATTCAAATTGGGATAGCATAGAATCATTAGATTTACCAAGTGATATTTGCCATGCAAAAACCACATGTAAAATGCCAATGCAGAACTAGAGAACAAAACTTTCAAGCAATAAGTGTTCTGCCATTATTATAACTCTTTCTCTTGACATTGATTGTAAAAGGTTCTCAAAACATTTTCTGAACTTAGGCTCCATTTGTATCAATAATCATTTGAAATAATTGAGTATTTGGATTTGAAATAATGATGATTTGTTATTATTTTACTTTTAGAACATAAATCCAAATATTCAATCATTTTAAATAGACACCAATGAACCCTAAGGCCATGTTTGGTATAAACATATTCCACAAAGTTTTAATAGAATTCCATATTTTCACGTTTAGTAAGAATGAAAATGTTCATTTTACTTGTGAATGTAATTTTTATGGAATTAAAAATAACTAAATCAAATTCTATTATGTATAAATGAATCCTATACTTCAAATTCACTTGTACCAAACAAAGGGTAAGAGAATTGAAAAGATCAAAAAACTGAGTGGCCAAAGTATCAAACAGAGCAACCCAACCCTCCCCCCATCCCCTTCGAAATAGAATAACCTCACTTTTCCCTTTTTTTTGAATCATTAATGGTTCACTCTCATGACACCCCAAACCTTTTCAACAGAAGTGGAAAAGTTTGGCGCAGTGCAATAGACAACCAAAATAACCTCAACTTTTGACCTTCAACCATCTCCCTCCCTTTCTGTATAGAGAATATTAGATAAACACAAGCCACCTTCCACTACAAATTTTATACTAGAATAACACCAACTGACCAACATAAAGCCAATATACATAGAACAAATCCTTTCAAAAAAATCACAACCTGCAAAATTTCCCCACTGAGATACCCTTCAAACCACACCATTAAACCTTTGTAACAAGTCCTAGCCTAAATTTTAAGTCTATTAGTCAGTCTTCAACTCACCATATCTTTTCCCACACCGGATCTGCAGCTCATAAAATCAATTAAAGATTTTATCCACAAATACAGAAACAATTGTCTATTATTCTTAAAGATTGAAAATATGTTTCATCATACCATACATCTTTGCCAAAATTGTACCGTCTTTGCATCCCCTACCCTAAGCCACACTTGCTTTCCCAAAGAATCCCAGCCAATAATCTTCTGTGAACAAAAAGCAAAGGTGACCCCAACAATATGAGTAGTCTGTCCACCCTCTATATCCCATACATTAACACACTACTCCCCTCCAATGGTGCTCTCTCTCCCTCTCTGTAAGTTCAGAGTTTTTGTAAAAATGCTACCCAACTTCAAAGTCCCAACCTTCTTGAATCAATCAAGAAGAATACCTTGTACAATATTCACTAAATTATACTTAAACCCATCATCCCTTTCCATGAAAACACCTCTATTTGACTTCTCAGATTCTTCTGCCACCAGAAGGAATGGAAATTGGGTAATCTTTTCCCCCTCTTACTTTTAATGCTGATGCTCCTACCTTCCTTCCCTGTCTTCTTCCTCCCAATTAACTGGAGAAAAACACTAAAAAAAAAAATCTAAATATCAAGAGGTCCCGTTTATATTGAGGTAATATTGAAATATGTCCTGGACTTTAAGCTAAAGCAACAAAAGAGCAACATATCATTTAAGACGAGCGTTATTTTCTTAGTCCTAGCTTTCTCAGGACAAAAATGAAGAATAATCTATCCAACCAATGCAGCAAAGAATCTCATGTTTCATATCATTTGCCAAAACACTAATTATTCTTGAAAAATGAATTGACATAGTTGATTTTTTTTTACATACTTGCGCGTTACTACAGACGGATAAACAATAAAAAGAAGTAGAATTTAGCTTTATAGCTTTTAATTTCTTTCCAAATTGGTTCTAAATGAATCCATCCATCTAATTACTCAACTGGATAAATATTTTATCAAACCATGTCCTAACTCCCGAAATCTACAATTTTTTCTTTTCTGTCTCTTGTTCTTTCCAATTTATCCAGCAAAAGCACAAATCAAGAATTCACCTAAACAATGTATTAATTAGAATTAAAAAAGAAAGAAGCCAAACCTGGATACTAAAGTCACCGTCCAAGGAGACATTATGGGACTCGGCGGAAAGGAAATCGCCAGTGGAAGCATCGCCCACTTGCATCATCTGGCGCTCCTTACAATCAAGATCCGAAGCGAGCGCCGCCAAATCAAGTTCTGAAAAGAAAGGTCCTTGCAACACCGTGTTGACGCAATGTACGGCACAAAGCTTGGCCTCTTGTACCTCATGGTATAACATCCCTCCATTGCTGACACCTTCCATTCAATGAATCCGAATTTACTGCCCCAGGCTCCAGTCTCTGTACAGAAGAGAAAAACCCTAGAATATATTTGTATTTGTCTCTTATGAGAATTTGTATGTGTTTGTGTGTGCCGTGATTGTTTGATTTCCTTTCTTTCGGAGGAGAAGAGGACCAAGGGAAAAGAAGCCGGAAATTATTATTATTATTTTTTATTTTTAAATTCTTTCCTTGGCTTGGCTTCGACGTTTTTAAGGGTTATTATTATTATTATTATTATTATTTTGAACGGTTTAAGGGTTATTATTAGTTACCACGTGTAAAAGAACTGCGTGCCACGTGTAATGAAACGTGGAACTTGATAGTTGTAAAACACTTGAAAGCTGAAACTGTCTGCCACATATGAAGGTTTTTTTTTTTGTCAAGATGCCACATATGAAGTTTGAAAATAACATATGAAACTTACTTCTGTTCTCGGCTTAGAAAAACATATGAAATTTTATAGGAAGAATCGGCTAAAATTTGAAAAAAAAAATTTTACTATTTTTAAATTTTAATCATTAAGGGTTGTGTTTTAATTTTAATTTATTTAAAGTACTTGACTGTAAAATATTTTATTTATTTAAGAATTTAAAAATACTAAAATTTGCTAAATTCATTGATTATTGAATTTAAATTAATTGATACTTTATATATTAAGAAAATGCAACTTGTTCCAAATTTTTATATTAATTTTATTTTCTCAATTAATGAAACATTATTTTGCACAAACACACAATTTATATATATATATATAGGAATATTCTTCATATCAAGAGTAAATTTATCTTTTTCAATTTGATTTAATGGAGTTCAAAAATACAAAACAAAACAAAACAAAAAAAAAAAAAACTATCACGTTAATAGAATGAAATGTTAATTTTAAAAAATAAAAGCTTGACTAATAAATTTTCCGAACCTCAAAAACAAAATAGTAATTCACCAAGAGATAAGGCCACAAAAGGTTTTCTTTCACAAAATGAAACATTAAGCAGTTGGAAATTTGGGGCAGAGATTGTAAAAGATCAATGTGCTCTAGAACAAAAATAGGTAGCATGGATCATACTCGATATAACCTAACGCAGAAGAACTTAAATCGGAACTGCATTCAGCAATTAGCCAAAAATAGTCGAGCCTAAGCAGCTAGTCAGCTACTATGTAGCCCCCAAGTTCACCCTTCGAAAGTAGAAAAGAATGCAAGTAGTCCCCATGAGAACGACCAGAAAAATTGCATCATTTAATTTCTACAGCAGGAATTTCCATCTATTTCCTTGGCATCAATGCTCAATTTTCCTTCCACCATGGAAAAGTCCTAGACAAGCAGATCATAATGGTTCTTACCACTGTAAAGTAGCCTCACAACTTTCCTTGGTTTTCCCTTTCTTGAGCCCTTGTGAAACTCAGTTCCATATTCTGCTATGGAAATAAAGCCAGAGCCCCTTCCACCCCTTGTATGCTGCAGTTCAATTAGACAGAGACAAGGATGTGCTATTGTTAGATAAAAAGTAACATCTTTCACCTCATCAAATTGATGGACAACATGGAGAGAAAACAAAACTACTAAGAACCAAAAGTTTGAAATTCATTTTTCTAGAAAGCACAATTTGGTCACCTATCATATGCTAATAATAAGTATCAGAAGTTTAGCATAATTGAGTGATGCAAAATTTCACTGGATACAAGGATGACCAAAAATATTTGGTACTGATTTCGCATGACAAACCCAGCTCCCAGTAAATGAAATCATTTTTGTAATCAATAACGGATTTCACTCCTCCCTACTTAATAGGAATGGCAATGGGCAGTGGAGATTAGGCTTTGTTATTCCCTTCCCTACCCCATTACTAAACAAGGTAAAGGGCAGGGCAGGACCAGATATTCCCATTTTATTTTTGTAATTTTGTAAATTATTAAAAAATCATATTTTTATATATTATTGTTGAATGTTATATCATATATATGTCAAACTATGCTATCAGTTAATATTTTACGGAACAGAAAGAATAATATTGAGTAATAAATGATATTTCTACAAAGTTTTCACATATTGAAGGCAAAGTAGGCAAGACAGGGATTCCCCACTGAGTTTGGGATGAGTTAGCTTGTGCTTATATCCCAGAGAATTCATAGACTTGCAACATGCATAAAGAAATCCTGCCTATAACCCCAGTTGGATGACCCACAAACTGAAATAAAGATGATGATATACATTTTCCGGCTGCTGGTAACTTTTTGTTAATCTAAATAGTTGAAAATGATGGAAGAGAAATAGTAGGCACCAAAATTACACAAGTTCAATGACTGAAAATCAATTACCAGAATCTATAGGTAAACATACATACCTCATGCTCCGGTATGTAAACAATGATTGGCTGGCCGCATAATTTTGACAGCACCTGATTCAGTGTTACGGTCATTGGTCAGCAGATAATGTTTCATCTAAAGTTGAAAAGATGTTTTCTGGATAATTTCATGGGAAAACAAGCAAACACACCCTCTCACCCTTGGAGAGATCAAGAAAGAATACAATATCAGCCACACATGAAATATTTCAAAATGCATTTTAACAAAATTTACATTGTCTTATAAAGAATACTAATTGAAGCTCCAATCCTTCTGCCCCATCCTTGATGCAATCAAGGAAAAACAAATTTAGAACTTATTTTTATTCAAAATTTACATGAAAATTTAGATTTTTCTCGTAAAGTTTTTCTATTTAGGGTAATTAACTTCCTATTTAGGACATATATTATAGAGAAACTTTTTTTTTCTGATAGAAATTTTCTCATTTAGAGACTTGTTACTTCCCATCAAATGATTATTAGGGTTTTCCTACTTAGAATTTGTAGTCCCTTTTTTATGGTATATCGAAAATTTTAAAGAGGAGGAGAAGCCAGAGTTTAAACCCTCGCTCCTCTTGTTGAACAAGGAAAAGTAGTCCTATCAATATAAATGCAGCTGAGCTTATTCTAAAGCTTTGGTAAATAAAATATGCATTTACTGAGAGTTTTTGGGAAGACACAGAGTTGCCTAATGTCATTACCCTATTCTCCCTCTGATTCCCTCTCTCCTTTTCTCCTCTTTATTTCAAAGGCTACTGCTATAGAGTAACCTGATTTATTGTTCAAATCACTTTATCAGCCTGCAAATTCTAAGCTTTTCTCACTCTAATAGCCATAAGTCAGCCTCCTTACTTCAAGCACCCTACTATAAATCTACACTTTAAAACGTATCAATAACTTGAAATTTGCCTGCCACAAAATCCAAATCCAAGGCAAATTTCTCACTCTGTCCTACTTTCGTACATTACCACCACCAAAGTTGGAACAGGAGCTAATCATGGAAAGCTGAAATTATAGGCCACTCATACCTTCATCTCCAGACCAATGCAAACTAAAATAAGACACCCAACAAGTTAGTTAATCTTATTCCAAATTATCTATAAGCAATGAGAATGAGATTATCTATAAGCAATGAGAATGAGGGCAATTGTCTCCCATAGCTTACGTAAAACCTATTAATTAATAGGATTTGAGTAAAACAAGCATAAAAAAGAGTACTAACCAATAGCTCTGACTCTCCTCCCCAAAAATCAGGACGGCTAATGCGTTGACAGTAACTGTGGAAAGATATTTATAAATATGTTGAATAAATTTCCCATCATAGAAGCATGCTAAAGCATATAACACCTAAAATGGATTGACATCTAGACTGAAGTGAAGACTCACCGTTTCAAAGATTCATCAACTGTAATTGCAATCAATGCTTCTTCATACTGATGGCGTTCTTTATTACTATCACATACAACCTCTTTCACAGCCATTCGTAGATCATCTGCAATTTTTTGAGCAAGAGGAAGCAAAGTAAGCAAAGTTAGCCCCACAATTTAAATCAATATAATCTATCCTCTTTTCCGTAAAATCCAAAATTAATACCGGTTGACAGCTCAAGTTTTCAGATCAAGACTAAAAGCATGCGATTCAAGAAATCAAATTATAAGCCCAATAAATTCTTGCTACTTATTGCTTAGCTTGCATGCAAAAAAAGTTAACAAAGTTTCACAGTTTTCCCATTTCTGATGAATCATTCTTCCCTTCATATATAGCAAATGCAATTGTCTATATATGAGAGGTCAATTCAGATCATTACAAACACCATACGTAACTTAAGGATGTGAAAATTATTGAAAGAAAAGTTGATAAAACTACAGGCATTTCTCCATAGAGGTCCAATTATAAGCAAGAAGAAGAGATAATGGATCTCATCTTATGGTGAACAGAAACTACCCAGCAACAAATTGACATACAGAGAGAGAAGGTAAGGAATTGCGCATGGAACCAGTGTAATACCCCAACTACATATTAACCTTGTAAGCAAAGAGTATAGATGAGTATTATATGTTAAGTACCAAATCATAAGTTTGAGTATAAATTTTTCGCATTTAAACAAAATGAAGACCAAGTGTTTTGATGATTGAATGAATATAATTGATTAAGAATTATGAAAGAAACTTAAATTGGAATAGTTAGGTTCAGAATTCATGTAATTCTATTTTGGGCCAGAAAATTAGAATTTTTATTTCGTAGACTTATAAAGAGAATTAGAGAATGTTCAAAGATGAAAATTGTAGAGTTATGTCTCATATAAATGCCTATAAATCAGTTTTGCAAAATATGAGGTGTGTGAAGAGATATTGTTCTTGGACTAGGACTACATGCTAGAGATCTATAATTCTATATGGAGCCTTCAAAACATAATTAAAAGAAGTATACCTGCATCATCTCTCTCTTCTCGTGGATTAAGAGAAATGCCCTTATTGAAAGCCATTCCTTTAACCTGATTTCTCAATAAAAATATCACAGGCAACAATATCATTTTGATGAGGCACTCATCACTAAAGAGCACATACTTCTGCATCAGCCATTTATAGAATCAAACAAAAAGATCACATTATGAAGCTTTCAAAAGAGGAGGTAAACATCCATAATTATGATGGTGGTACTACAGATATAATTGAAGGTGACTAGTGCTTTCACAAATCTAGAGCACTTGCCAAATAATCATATATAAGCCATAAATGAAAATTTTAGTTAATATTTCTACTATTTCATTTCATAATTATATGCTTAAAACTGAACAAGCTGCACTAAAACAGTTCATAGTATCGGAGCCTCTTGTTTGGCCCATCTTTTCACATGTTCTTGTGTGTTTGACTGCAGGCTGTTGCCCCAGCAGGTTTTTCGGTTTCTTTGCAATCATTAAGACTTGCAAAATATAGCAACAAACTCACATAACTGATTTTGCCATAAATCCCAAGTCTAAACTATAGTTCAACATTCTTGTAAAATAGACAAAACAAATAGCTTTGTTTGTTGATATTCAAATCCTAGCAGATAGTAAGATTAAAACAAAAGTTAGAAAAATGGTCAAATAAAAAAGGACCAAATGGTACCATTGCACGAAATAGACACCGGCCGTCCCCAGTAACTTTCTGTACTGAATAGTGCTCAACTTTTTTCATCGCTGGCAATCCCCTACCTCTAGAAAACAAATATATATATATATAAGATCAAAATAAAGCCATAGCCCATTACAATGCCTACAACAAAAAATATATATATATAATATTGCGTTAATTAGCAAATAAAAATCCAGAAAATCACTTATAAAACATAAATTAAGTAGAATTTTGTTAAAAATATAAGCAAAACATTTAAAAAGAAAAACTAACAGAGATTGTCCAATTCTAGCAAAGAACCGATGGCTGTTGTCTGCAAAGAAAGGCGTTGGAGGACATGAATAGGAATTCGAAGTCGAGATGGAAGGAACCGGCGAAGAGACGAGCTCGAATTTAGCAATTCCATTTTTGAGTTGCTCGAGGATATTCTCTGCATATCATTACTCAGCGTAAGTGAAGAGACTCACGGAATTCATGAGAAGGACATACCAAATAGGAACATAGTGTTTCACGAGTAAACATTAAAATGTTCTGTTTGGTAGCCGGAAGAATAAGAGAAAATGGAAAAAATCGAATCTATAGGTAGTAATTCTACTATTTCAATCAAAATTGGAACGAGAAAATTAGAAAATTTTAATTATACCATTTACAAGCTTCTGCTCCTCCATATTGAAGCGAGAGCCAAGAGCTGCCATTGAAACGATATATAAATTGGGTCATAGAAATGGAACAAATAAATTGGCAAAAAAAAAAAAACAATAAACTTATTTTTACAATATTATTATTATTTAAAGAAAAATTTATAGGTATCCGTTGTAGTCTAGTCGGTTAGGATATTCGGCTCTCACCCGAAAGACCCGGGTTCGATTCCCGGCAACGGAATTAAAAAAATTTTCGATTAATTTTTATTTTTATTATTAAGTCCTGAAAATTTTTTAAATTTTGATTTTGGCCCAGGTTAAAAAAAAAAAAATTCTTTTTAAGTTTCACAAATTTTTTAAGTCCCAAAATTTTTTTAAATTTGGATTTTGGCCTAGGTTAAACAATTATCTTTATTATTAAGCCTTGAATTTTTTTAAAATTTAGATTTTGAAAATATTTTATGGATTTTGAACCAGGTTAAATTTGGATTGTGGCCTAGAGCTACAACCTATACCTTTGAAAGGAGAGAGAGAGAGAGAGAGATAAAGTTGGATTTTTTGTAATCAATCAATATTAAAATTTACCATTTATTTTAGTAAATATTTGATAGTGAATTTGGATGTGGAGATGTGGAATTAGCAGTTTTGTTAAAATTGGATCAGATCGGTTAGTCGGATTGGTTAAACAGAGAATTGGTCACTGGTCTGATTTTAAATTAAAAAAAATCAAAAAACCAGTAAACCAGAAAAATGACCGATCCGAGCATAAAAAATAAAAAAATCGGTAGGACCGAAATTTGCAAAATGACGCCATTTTAAACTTAATAAAATTAAAAAAAAAATTGCAGGAATTAAATCGAATCGCGAATCGGCAGATAAACCGGTTCAGCCTCCGATTTGATTTTAACAACATTGGGTATTAGGTATCACAACGGATTGAATTTGGAACGAATTTTGTAAAATTCAAACTCGATTTGTTTAAAAAATAAAATACACATTCCACTTTGGGTCGGATCGAGTAATAAGACAGGACGGACGTACCCGTTTATATTTCTTTTTTTTTCTCTTCAATTTTTTTTTATTTTCTCATATATATATATATATATATATATATATATATATATATATATATATATATATATATATATATATATAATTGGGTTATACTATTATCCGAACATGACTTAAACCCAATTGGTGTATAATTTTAAAAATATGCCTCCTATTTACTAAGGAGGGTGTATTCAATTAAAACTTTTATAGACTTTTTTTAATTGAATGACTTTTGTAGAGTTTATGGATTTTTAATGACTTATGTGGAGTTTATAAAATTATGAATGACTTTTAAAGACTTTATTTTAAAAAACTTTTATAGA